>CM022948.1:35447978-35513843 GCA_012931725.1 Litsea cubeba
ATCACAGTATCTTCCAAACAACTCAATTTAAAATTTGTAATATTCCTCAAAAATTACCAAACAGCAAAATCTTATAATATTTTAATATTACACTATTATATTCTATACTATTTTTTTTTTGTAATATTTAAATTCATAAATATGTATTCTGTAAACATCCAAACGAGCTTTAAGGAAGACGATATATCTAGTTATGACTTTGGCTTTGGAAACCTACCTTAAAAGGGTCCCACAATCACAATCCGAACCATTTATAATGTTTATAAAGTCCAAAACGGCCAGTAAGTCAATTTTTAGCCGTTGATTATTCATATATTTTGAACTTTTTTAATAAAGTCCACAACTTAAAATATCGTTTTAAAATTCGATGGGACCTATATTAAAAATCCGAACCATCCATCATCTTTAGAAGGCCAAAAATGGCTACGGATCCAAATTCCAGAGCTTGATTCATGGCGGATTATTAGAAAATGGTAAAATACTTGTGATCGTGTTGGATGTATTAAATGCTTTCTATTATTTCCCAAACATGGATTGCCATGGATCTTCTTCATTAGAAATCCTTAGTGATGACATCATCATATAAGCAAAATAAATGAATCCTCTAATTAGATGATTCCTCTCCCATTACCAACGTGCCCGAACTCCGCTAAAATTACTAACGTGGATTGAAGTTTGCTAGATATATTTGGTATGTATTTCTTCTGCTTAAAATACATAAGAATTCATAATGAAATGACTCTACTAACAAATTACTAAATATGTAAGGTGTGAAGGATACGAGGGAGGGGTGAGGAATGTAGATAGGTCATTCACTTCTATATGTACTAAATTACATACATTATTGATGGGTGTTTCTTTTCATTTTCGTTCGATTTATTTTATTTTTCCTTAAAAAATATTATTTAACGCTATTTTGAAAATTTACATTTGATCTTTATTTATAACTGCTTACAATATGAGTCCTACGCATATAATTCCAATGTACACTTAAAAAAACAGGCCCTTGATACTTGGAGCCGTCAGTTTAAAAGTTTGAGACCAATTATTGATATTTGGTCCTCAACGTATTTCATCCCTCAAACCCAGTTGGTACTTGTGGAGGTGATAATACTCAAGCAACTTTATATATATATATATATATGGGGAATGTTCATATGCATCTTTCCCTCACCATAGAGTGAAGGGACACTCCCCTTTTTGCACTTGAAAAGTACATTTTGTACCTCACCCTATGTAATTAAAAAGTACATTTTATACTTGAATTTTTCCAAAAAGGGAAGTGTCCCTCACCCTATGGTGAGGGAAAGATGCATATGAATGTTTCCATATATATATTTATTTATTTATGGAAGATGCTCCTATGAGAGATAATCTCTCACCTTATATGAGAGATAGAGGTGGGGGTCCTCATATTTAAGTTGTTGATTGGATATGAATATGAGGGCCCCCACCCTATCTCTCATATAAAGTGAGAGATATCTCTTATAGGAGCATCTCCCTTTATTTATATATCACTTTTTACATGGTTCCTAGCTAAAGGAATTTAAAAAAAAAATATCTAATTGTATCTTGCTTTAGCTCAAATAGTTAGGATAAGGGTTGGGTGAATGAGAGTGCACAAGTTCAAATTTCTTATGCCGCAGTGAATTTTTTAATATACCTACTCAAGGTCTCTAAGATTTGTAAATGGACTCCTACGGTCGGGTATGTAATAATACATCCTTATTTTCTCATTTAATATATTATATCCTCAAAATCAATAGCCTTATAACCATAATAAGTTTTTAGAGTGAAATAACATATTTGCCCATCTCTTTGTTCCTATATATATATATAAGGCCAAGACTCCCCTAAGCTCGAGCTTAGGGAGAAAATTTCGTAAGCTCGTGCCGTGGGGCCCACATTGGTCCATCCAAATGGACCAAAACACATGACCCCCTTAAATTGCACATGTCCACCAACTTCGGTAAGATCTGATTTATTGGACCATTGGATTGACTATATATCAATCCGAATGGATTGTTGACCATTAACACTCTTGGGCCCATATGGAGATGATAGAAATTACGGTTGTGGTTGATTTTTTTTCATGAAATGAAGATCTTAGGGAGTCTTTGAAATCCCCCCCCCCCCCCCCCCCCCATGTGAGTCCCCAAGTGGCCCACCACACACTTGAGCTTAGGAGAGCTGGCTTCATATATAAAATATGAAAAGCTTAGACAGTGCATTTAGTGGAAGAGGCTATTTTTTATTGGAGAGTATTCCTATGCATATGGTGAGGGACACTCCCCTTTTTGGAAAGTTCCAAGTACATAGGGAGTATTCCTATGTACTTTGAAAAGTCACTTTTGTACTTGAGACGTCCTAAAAAGGGAAGTGTCCCTCACCATATGGTGAGGGATAGATGCACTTGAATATTTTTCATATTTATTAATATGAATATGGTGAGGGATAGATGTACTTGGGTCATTTTTATGGTGAGCTCATTTGTTAAATTGAAATTGATCATAATGGCAATCAACACTTGGATTTATAATTGTTTATAATTGATTCAATCCATGCACGACCCACTGTTGGATTAATGAAATATTCAAAATGCATGATTAGTCTTCATGTGCATGATAGAAAGGGGCGGCCCTAAGAAATGCACAGTTTAAAAAACACAATGAGAAATCCATTAGAATGTGTAGGCCACTAAGACTACGGTTTGTACCCGGAGGTTGGAGGTTGAGGGTTCAAAACCTTGCTACGATATTGAGGCCACGAGAATTTACCGGGGCCCTAAGGGACTAGTCTGGCCGCTATGATATTGGGACCACGAGGATTTACTCGGGCTCGAAAGGATTAGTCCGGCCCATAGAATTAGGACACCCTCTGTTAAAAAATAATAATAATAAAAAATAAAAAACAGAAGGACTCTTCCCTTTGCAGAATAGAAAAATCTGTTCTTTTGGGCTTTGGCTCTTCAATGGATGAACAGTCCAAGGAGGGTTTCATCATGTGCGGGTACCACTTTCACAACAAGAGGCTAGATTTGAGCATACAACCTCACACGTGCTAATTATATTAAAACAGCGCCGAACGTGCACCCGACGTGTACGCATACAACCTCACACGTGCTAATTATATTAAAACAGCGCCGAACGTGCACCCGACGTGTACAATATCAGGCACCTAAACATATATGAAAGAAAAAAAAGGAGTAGAAATCTCTAGGCCTCTGGAGAATCGAACCGACAAGAAGAAGGTACTTGCATCTCAAAAACCCTAAATCCGATCAATCTCTTCTTCTTCAAAACCCTAAGTTTCCCTTAGTTCTGCAAAAATCTCTTCAAACAAGATAAGAATCTCCCTTTAATTTTGCGTTTTGCCCCCTATTCTCTTCGTTTTCTCTTTCTCAATTCCATCGAGATTTCCCTCTTTTGGTAGACCAAAAGGTGGAATCTTGATGCTCCAGATCACTTATGTATTGATGTGGGAAAGAAAGAGAGACTCGGTTTAAACTTTTGTTCTTTTTGGTTCTTGAATTTCTGAGTGATTTTGCAGAAATGGAATCTAGGGTTTGTTTTTTTTATTGCATTAAATTAAGTTTACTTGCACTATAAATTTGATATTGTCTGCCCAAAACCGGGGATTTTGATTCAAATCGTGCTGCAGCAATCGCGTTTCTGCTTGAAAATCGAATTCCGTTTTGTGTGGATTATAATCAGTTGTTTGTAGAACTGGATTGCATTGGCATTGTTGATTGAACTTTGATCGTTGTTGATTTACAGAAAATCGCGCTTGGGGCTCTTTCGGAAGATCCTTTTTTTTGGGATCTGCATTTCAGTATAATTGAAGAAAACACTGGGGTTTGAGTTCACTTCTTTGCTTTGTGATTCATTGGATTATCAGTGATTGGTGAAGTCCTAAAACCACTATTTACTACCACTGCATTAACTGAGTGAGAATCGTCAGAACTAGCTCATAAGCATTGGCGCATACTGTTGAAACTAAAAACCCCTATTCTTGAATAAGATTCAAGGGAAATTCAATCTTGCCACATTGAAGTTATTGTCGAATTGGTTAAGGTGTCAGGAATTTCTGCTTCTAGTATTTCACAGTTAACCAAAACTTTGGTTTAATCTGGTTTGGAGGTGTATAAGGATTTGGTGTGGATAGCTGTACCATTACCCAATAAATAAAGGAAAGGAACCTGACATGGGGAAGCCTCTATTCTATGAGATATTGCAGAAGCCTGCAACCAGCTGCGTCATTGGAATCTGCAGTGCAATTTGGTTCTACATACAGAAGAAAAATATTGGGTATGCGCAAGTCGGTGTGAGCTATGATACTGCTGTTGATGGGCACTATTGGAGACTGATTACTTCTGCATTCTCTCATATCAGTGTGCTTCATCTGGTTTTCAATATGAGTGCCCTTTGGAGCCTTGGGGTGGTAGAGCAGCTGGGCCACATAGGCCTTGGTGTTGAATTTTATCTTCAGTACACTCTTGTTTTGGTGGTGCTGTCAGGTGCACTGGTATTGGGTGCCTACCATGTCTTGATTCAGAAGTTCAGGATTGATTATTTCAGAAGGGTGACAGCTGTGGGATACTCATGTGTTGTGTTTGGGTGGATGACCATCCTTGCTGTGAAGCAACCGTCTTCGAAGTTGGATCTTTTGGGTTTCTTTCCCTCCCCATCAGCTTTGCACCATTTGAATCTCTCATCTTCACGTCGATTATTGTTCCACAAGCAAGCTTTGTTGGCCATTTATCTGGAATTGTTGTTGGGTATTCCATTGCTTGGGGTTTGATACATGGGATGAACAATTATTGGGCTGTTTCAATGCTTGGCTGGATCATTCTTATCTTTGTGTTCAGTTTGAAACGAACTGGTACTGTTGACTTTACCTTTATTGAGATCGAACCTGTAACAGATCCTTCGCTGCCTACTGTGGGCTTTCTTTCTTCAGGGAACAGTAGAACTTTGCAGATGCATACACTGCCATTAGGAGGTTCTGAACTCGTTTAGTCCACATTCCAGATGCAATTATTCTTTATACATGACTGGTTAGTTATTTTTAAGTTTATTTTCTTGGGCATACATCAAAACTGAGGAGATCCAATGTTAAGCCAGGCTATCTTGTGTAAGCTGGAAATGTCTCTACATTTTCTAGTGCCCCTTGCATTCATTGTAAGCACACAAAGTTTATTGTAAAACCTTGGCTATGAATTGGGTGTTACTAATAGCCATTTGAGTGATTTGGATCATTTAACAGGTACAAATGTAAGCACACAAAATTCTTCTTTGCAGTTTATATGTAGGTTTTGTGGTCTCTAGCTTGATTGACGTTTTAAGTAGGGATTTTTAGAATAGACCACTTTTAGCCAACCCATGTTGACCGGATAAGGCTTAGACAGCGGCCGGGGGCTCAATTTCTTTGTTTCCCTATAACATAGAGCAAAAGTTTGGAGGTTTTTTTTTTACAATTTTGCTCCTCATTATCTTGTTCCTTTACAAAAGGAGAGATTTAAAAAAAAAAATAAAAAAATTGATGCTACTTTTGTCCTTTGCTTGCTTCTAAAAAAGCAAGTAAATCACCTCCAAGTTTTAAGGAGAGTTTTTCTCTCCAAAAGAGTGGTTTCTCTCTCAAGTCTCGTGACACTTTGAGATGATCTTTAAAAAAAAAAAAAAAAAAGTTGGATTTTGGCTTATTGGCTATCCTTTGGATTGAAATAGGAGTCGGTCTCACTTTATTTACATTTAAAAACATGATGTGCTCAATCTTATAGTCGGACCAACTTCTATTTGAGTAAACTTTGGCGAAAATCTACTTAAGAAGAGGACATTTATTCTAAGCAACATTTTTTTTATGACGATCTATTCTAAGCAACCATTTAGTCCTTGAGCTAAATGGTTGAGATTACAAGACATATTCAGGATGAGGTGCCGTGGTGTATGCTATTTGCAGATGATATTGTTTTAGTGATGAGACGAGAGAAGGAGGGAATGCTAAACTAGAATTGTGGCGGAAAACATTAGAGACAAAAGGGTTTACGCTAAGTCGATGCAAAACGGAATATATGGAATGCAAGTTTAGTCAAAGTAGGACACCTGGTAACATAGAAGTAAGTTTGGGCACACAAAAGATTGTAGAGAAAGAAAACTTTAGGTATTTGGATCTATGGTGCAACATGATGGAGGGATTGATACTGATGTAAGTCATAGGATTCAGGCCGGGTGGACCAAATGGAGGAGTGTTTCGGGGGTATTGTGTGATCGGAAAGTCCCCCTCAATGTTAAAGGAAAGTATTATAAGGTGGCGGTACAACCAGCGTTGTTATATGGATCAGAGTGTTGGGCAGTAAAGCATAATCATGTCAAGAAGATGGAAGTTGCGGAGATGAGAATGCTAAGATGGATGTGCGGGATCACAAGGAGAGATAAGATTAGGAATGAGGAGATTAAGGGCAAAGTAGAAATAGCACCGATTGGAGATAAAATGAAAGAAAATCGACTGAGATAGTTCGGCCATGTTAGAAGGCGTCCGACGGAAGCACCTGTTAAAATGTGTGAAAGCATGGAGATTGCCAGGAGTAGGAGAGGGAGAGGGAGAGGGAGACCCAAGAGAAGTTGGAAAGAAACTATTAAACATGACCTTGCCTACATGGATCTAGCGGAGGACATGGCTCTAAACAGATTTAATTGGCGTCGTCAAATCCATATAGCCGACCCCACCTAGTGGGAAAAGGCTTGGTTTGGTTTGGTTTGGTTTGGATCTATTCTAAGCAACATGAATAGTTGACTGTTTACCTTTTGATGCCATTGGTTAATGGCTATCAATGGTGTGCTCACAACCATCTATGTTTGTCATAGATATCTCAGCCCATCAAACGATCACAAGTAACTAATCAATGGGTTTTAAACTATCCATGTCTATTGTAGTTATTGTGGCCTATTAAACGATCACAATTCACAAGTAACCAATTAATGTCAATCCTGGGCCTCCAGGTCCAATATATCAGGCCCATTTACATACTAGTTAGTTGTTAGCTATTAGTATGGATCTAAATCCATATGTAATTAATAGATAAGCATTGTTAGAATGTAATCAGGGATTTAACCCTTTAAATAGAGCTCTCAGTCGACCATGCAAAGGAAGACAATTAATCTCCATTTCTCTGTTATGCTTGTCTCTTCTCTCTAAGCTAACATGGTATCAGAGCCTAGCCGATCACCTGTGATTCTCTCCAAAGTCATCTTCCAAGCATTGGAAGCCCGTCTGTGATCATCCTCTTCAGCCGGATCATCTCTGATCGTCTCTGATCATCGCCGATCACCCGTGGCCCACCGGAGATCATCATACCAGCAACTGACGAAATCTGTCACCAAGCTCGCCTATTATTCCTCTTATTTATCACAATTTTTCCAGCAATTTTTTCTCATCAGAGGTAGGCCATCTAGCATATTTTGTGATGGTTCAGTTTTATTAAAAAGTTTTCATCACAGCCGTCCAAGATTGTGGATTTTGATCCGTTTCTAGTGGAACTTCTTCCCATAGTTGCGAAAAATCCTTGGTTTTTCATCCCCAGACTCTGATCAGATCTCTGATCATCCACTGGGGCCCACGTGGACATTTTTCCACTCACGGCTAAGGACGTGTTGCCCTTTTTTCCTGCTCCCAGTTGCTGTTTTCTTCTTCCTGTTGCTGTTTTCACCTTCTATTGGTTACTGTTACTGTTGCTGTTGTCTGCTGTTGCTTGCTTCATCTTCTATTGGTTACTGTTACTATTGCTGTTGTCTGCTGTTGCTTGCTTCTTCCTCTGGGTTACTTTTACTGCTGTTGTTGCATCTCCACTGCCTTCTGTGTTCTGTTCTATTGGTCACTGTGTTCATCTGCTATCATGGATAAAAATGATAAATCAGATCTCTCTATTGTTAAATTTAATGGCAAAAACTATGTCTCTTGGGCGTTTCAATTCCAGTTATACCTTGAAGGAAAGGAACTGTGGGCCCACATCGATGGATCTGAACCAATTCCTGCTGATGATGCCAAGAAAATTCTTTCTTGGAAAACTAAAGATGCAAAGATAAAATCTTGGATTCTTTCTTCTGTGGAACCACATTTTATTTTGTATCTACGACCATGCAAGACTTCAAAGGAAATGTGGGAATATTTGAAAAAGGTCTATTATCAAAATCATGCTGCTCGTCAATTTCAACTGGAATTAGATATTGCAAATTACTCCCAAGGGACGCTTTCCATCCAGGATTATTACTCAGGCTTTCTAATCCTCTGGTCCGAATATGATGAAATCAAGTTTGCTACTGTCTCTGAGGCGCTGCTACCCGAGTTACTTTCTTTACAACAAAACAGTCATCGGGACCAATTGCTCATGAAACTGCGCCCTGAATATGAGCCCGTGAGATCCAACTTGATGAGCCGAGCTTCTCTTCCCAACATAGATGACTGTCTTCAAGAACTTCTACGGGAAGAACAACGCCTTGTTTCCAAAATTGCAATTGAACAACAGTGCTCCACTGATGCTCCGCTTGCCTATGCTGCTAAAACCAGGCCTCCTCCTCGAGACATCAGTAAAGTACAGTGTTACACCTGTCAAAAATATGGCCACTATGCAAATCAATGCAAGCTGAAAGTCTGTAAGTATTGTAAGGCTGTTGGTCACATTATTGAAGAGTGTCGGAAGAAGGCTCGGAATTCGGCTTCTCGCCCCTATGTGCAGTCAGCTCCAAGTGCTTACACGGCTACCACCCCACAATATGCATCTTCTGAATTCAGTGGTTCAATGTCGTTTGATTCACCATCACAGCCTGGTTCCTCATCACATACACAGTCCCCCGCTCCAATTACTCCGGCTATGGTAAATCAAATGATTATCAATGCTCTGTCCTCTATGAACATTTCAGGTACTGGTCCGTCCCTTTCTAATACATGGTATTTAGATTCAGGGGCTAGTAATCACATGACCTCCTCACCCACAAAACTACATAATGTTGTTCCCTACACTGGCACTCTTTCTGTTCAAGCTGCCAATGGGGACCACCTTCCCATTGTCTCTGTGGGTGATACCCCTGGCCCTTTTCCATTAACAAATGTTTTTGTGTCCCCTCATCTTGCTACCAATTTAGTTTCTGTGGGTCAATTAGTTGAGAATAAATACAATGTCTCATTTTCTTCTTCTGGTTGTGTTGTGCAGGACCAGGAGTCGGGGGCAGTGATCGCGAGGGGGCCTAAACGTGGCAGACTTTTTACCTTATCAGTCTCTCCATTTCTTCAGGATAAACCTTGGCATCAGTTGTTTTGTTTTTTACTTCATAATAATTCTCGGTTATGGCATAATAGACTTGGTCATCCGAATGCTGCTACGTTGTCCACTTTGTTTCAAACTGGATTATTAAATAAACCTCTTGATTCTGCTTCATTTGAGTGTAATGCTTGTAAATTAGGAAAAAGTAAAACTTTACCTTTTTCTAACTCTACAACTCGGAGCAATGGATGTTTTGACTTAATCCACAGCAGTGATTTAAAAAGCGCGCCTAGGCGCGCGCCTAGGCTCCAGGCGCATCAAGGCCCAACAATGGCGCCTCACATGACCCCAGTCGAGGCGAGTTTAAAGAGGCGATGGAAAAGCCCCTGAGGCGCGCGCCTTGAGCCCAGGCTCAAGGCGCGCGCCTCTTGCGCCTGATTATCTGGGCCAGGCTTTAAATAAAAAAAAAGGGATGGAAGGGGCTTATTGAAAATTTTCTGATATAAACGAAGGGATGTCCTGCCCTAGCTTCCAGACTCCAACATCCAACGAAAAAAAAAAAATAGGGAAAGGAGAAAGGAGAAAGTAGTCAAATAACTAGAGCAACATCAAGGGCAACACCACTAAGAGGTTCATCAAATGTTCTTCAATTGGTAGATGAGGATGATGCAAGTTCAGAGGAGACGGACGAGGAAGATGTGGATGGATAGAAATCCAATAATGAAGAAGAAGCTTATGACTTACTTGGTGTAGATGTTGAGGATGACTGTTAGGTCCTCCTTAGGATCATCTGTGTTGTTGCTTTGACTTTGAAGTTGTATTGGTTTTGATGGATTTTGGTACTTTTGTTGACTGTTTAACATTTAGAGTGATGGATCATGGATGCTAGTTTAGAAATTTTCAAATATTCCTTGCCAATTATATGTCTGTTTGTCTAATTTGTTCTACTTTTGTTCTATTTTGTGAATTTTCTGTCTATACCAAAATATATATTTTTTATATACAATGTGCGCCTCACTTCAATGAAGCCCGCGCCTCGCCTCGCGCCTTAGCGCCTAGGCCCCAGGAGACCTTAGCGCCTTGATGCGCCTCGCGCTTTTAAAAACACTGATCCACAGTGATGTTTGGGGCATTGCTCCTACCATTTCTCATGGTCATTTCAAATACTTTGTTACATTTATTGATGATTACAGCAGGTTTACTTGGGTTTATTTGTTACATTCTAAATCTGATGTTCTTAATGCATTTAAAATTTTTCTTAGATATGTTGAAAACCAATTTTCCAAATGCATTAAAACTTTACGATCAGATTCAGGGGGGGAATATGTCTCCACTGATTTCCAATCTTTCCTAAGAAGTCGAGGAATTATATCTCAACGTACTTGTCCATATACTCCTCAACAAAATGGAGTCGCCGAACGGAAGAACAGGCATCTTCTTGATGTCACGAGAACGCTTCTCATTGAATCATCTGTTCCTCCTCGGTTTTGGACTGAAGCTCTCACCACTGCAGTGCATCTCATAAACCGTCTCCCATCACCTACCATTGCCAAATTAACACCACATTTTAAACTTTTTGGTCAACATCCATCGTTTAATCATCTGCATACCTTCGGGTGTGTTTGCTTCGTTCATCTGCCTCCCACAGAGCGCACAAAATTAACGGCCCAATCTAGCAGGTGTGTTTTTTTAGGATATGCAACTACCCAAAAGGGTTTTGTTTGCTATGATCCAGTGGCTCGTCGGACCAGGATCTCTCGTAATGTTATTTTCTTTGAAAATCAATATTTTTTCCAAAACCACTTGGATTGTCCTTCTCCATCTTCCACTACTTTGTTACCTGGATTTTCCGAAGAAAGAACTGTTACACGATTTAATCCTAATTTTGTGTATCGTCGAAGGGAACGACCTACCACTGCAGGTGCCCACCCTCCTGATCCTCCTGATCCTTCGACAAATGGTCCCACATCTACTGGTACCTTGCGTCGCTCCTCCAGAATTTCTCGACCTCCTGAGAGGTATGGATTTACCCATGCTTCTTTGATGACAACACTATCCTCTGTTTCCATTCCAAGTTCTTATTTGCAGGCTGTGCAACATGATTGTTGGAATCAGGCCATGAAAGAAGAATTAGATGCGTTGAACCAGAATCACACCTGGGATATTGTGGACTGTCCTTCTTCAGTTAAACCCATCGGTTGCAAATGGATATACTCGATCAAATTAAAATCCGATGGCTCCTTGGATAGACACAAAGCTCGACTTGTGGCACTTGGCAACCGACAAGAGTATGGCATTGACTATGAAGAGACATTTGCGCCAGTTGCAAAAATGACAACTGTTCGGCTCCTTCTCGCCATTGCTGCTTCTCAATCTTGGCCATTATACCAAATGGATGTCAAGAATGCCTTTCTACATGGGGACTTGAAAGAAGAGGTCTATATGCGGATACCCCAAGGACTCACCTCTCCGTCTAAGAAGTCTGTATGTCACTTACGCAGATCTCTTTACGGTCTCAAGCAAGCTCCTCGAGCGTGGTTCGAAACATTCAGAGATCGTTTTGGCACAATTGGCTTTACTCAAAGTCCGTACGATCCGTCTCTTTTTCTGAACCAAGCATCTACTGGCTTTACTGTTCTCCTCGTATATGTTGATGATATCATTATCACTGGCACCGATGATGCTATGATAAAATCACTCCAAGCCTCTCTTCGCGATTCATTCCATATGAAGGATCTGGGTCCTCTACATTATTTTTTGGGCTTAGAGATACATCAGTCTCCAAAAGGCCTATTTATCAATCAACACAAATATGCGACCGATCTTATTGAGCTTGCTGATCTCGATGAATCTTCCTCAGTTGATACGCCGCTTGAAGTCAATCTTAAGTTGCGTAAAGATGGTGGAGATCTTCTTCCTGATCCACATACATACCGGAGACTCGTCGGCAGTCTTGTCTATCTCACCATCACCAGGCCTGACATATCTTATGCTGTCAATCTTGTTAGCCAATTCATGACGTCTCCTCGCCACCTTCATCTGACAGCAGTGAAGCGCATTATCCGGTATTTATTGGGTACTCGAGCTCGTGGTTTATATTATCCAAAAGATAATCGTCTACTTCTGACTGCTTATGCAGATGCTGACTGGGCTGGATGTCCGGATACCAGACGGTCCACCACTGGTTGGTGTATGTACCTCGGTCAATCTCTCATCTCTTGGAAATGCAAGAAACAAGAACGGGTATCCAAATCTTCCACAGAGGCTGAATATCGGGCTATGTCCTCTGCTTGTTCTGAAATCCTATGGCTTCGGGGACTTCTTTCGGAACTTGGATTTACGCAGGACTCTCCCACTTCCTTGAATGCAGATAATACTGGGGCAATCAGGATCACTGAAAATCCTGTTCTTCATGAACGCACAAAACACATAGAAGTTGATTGCCACTTTATTCGAGATGAATACAAGCGTGATGTTATCAGTCTACCTCACGTCCCTACAGAGCTTCAGTTTGCAGATATCTTCACTAAGGGACTTCCTCGGCCTCGACATCAGTTTCTTGTCTCCAAATTGCTGCTTTATGACACTCCCGCATCAATTTGAGGGGGGGTGTCAATCCTGGGCCTCCAGGTCCAATATATCAGGCCCATTTACATACTAGTTAGTTGTTAGCTATTAGTATGGATCTAAATCCATATGTAATTAATAGATAAGCATTGTTAGAATGTAATCAGGGATTTAACCCTTTAAATAGAGCTCTCAGTCGACCATGCAAAGGAAGACAATTAATCTCCATTTCTCTGTTATGCTTGTCTCTTCTCTCTAAGCTAACAATTAACACATTTTTATTAATTTATTATGGGTAGATTGATTTACGCTCGATCAATCCGATATAGGCCCTACTTTGATTAGAGTGAGATACAACTCTCACTCCTAAAACAAGGAGTAAAGGATAATTTACAGTAGTTTGTATTCATTATGGTAGTCCTATTATTGTTATATTTTAATTGTCCTCAACGTTTTAAACAATTATATATTTAAAATATTGGGGTATTGTCAAATCTATGATTTTTTAGATATAAGTATAAAATTCTACAAAAAATTAATAAACTTATTTTTAAATGAGAAGTAAAAAACAACAAATCTAAAAAATATTATCAATCGCCATAAAAGAATCGTTGTTTTGCCCGTTGTTAGTCAACTATTGCTTGACCCTCACGGAGGAAAATTCTGACTTCGCCATTGGGCTTAGATGGCATTGATGATGATGAATGTTTCATGAAATATGGTTAAACAAGCCATTTTTGGTAATTCTCATGTTAGGATATTACGATAGATAATTCTGGGATATAAGGGATGGATAATCTCTGAAGATTTTGATTAGGCTAACATAATTCATGATGTGATTTGACTTTCTGGGTATCTTGAATTCTCTCTAATGTTCACTCTATATATTGTTGCATAATTTTCAATGGAAAGATGCAACATTTCACAGAAAATATTTTCTGGTTTCACATACAATCATTTTTTTCCTGATTTCATCTGTTATTGCTTGGATACTGAAGCAGTGCATTGCTTGCTTGGATCACAGATGGTGTTACTGAAAATGTTCATGCATTTTGAGTGTGTGTTATGTGAGGAATTTGGTGTCATTTTATAGTACTAGTGGATACATAGTCTGTGTGTGGTCCATTCCATATTTTTTTTTGCAGCTTTCTCTTGTTTTGCACCATTTTGGGAGCAGAGAAAATCGTAATGGACTCTCTCAAAGTGGCAATGAACCAAACAAAGCCTGAAATTCACAATGTGAAACAGAAATTCTTGCTGCTGAGTAGGCTTATACAGATGCAAATCCAGAGGAAATGTGTTCACAGCAAATGGGAATTGAAGCAATGCACTTGGGGAGGAGCCACTTGCCTACTTGCTTCGTGTGTATTTTGGCAGCTTCTATTCTTCGGGCTTGATCCCAATTTACCTACCAAAAGAGGAGAAAAGGATTGCGTCATGTTCACCCCATTAAGTGCTACAAAGCAGGATATAATGCTTAATTTTGCAACCATACCTACCATTTATAACTTGGAGTCATGGTGACATACTTAGAATTCATCAGAAACAATTGATGATAGTAGGAAAGACTATTTATCAGAAAAATTCCGGTTCTTACTTATGGCAGTTGCAGACAATTTCTCTGCTCAAGTCACATACTATCTGTTTTGTTTTTTTTTTTTTTTTTTTTTTTTTTTTTTTTTTTTTTTTTTTTTCAGTTATAGCAAGGAAATTCTGATCATGGTATATCACTTTTTTCTGCATTTAACCGATTACTGATCTCATCAGCTCACCATTCACATGGAGACTGTTAGGGTGATGAGCGTCATGGACCAGGTAACCCTTATGCATTGATAAACCATGGCTCCAAAGTCCGTGTATGTTAGCAATCCAATCAGTAGTAAGCAAATAGATGGTTAAAAATTACTTTCTAGAAAAGAGGGCCACATTTAACGAGTGATTGCAGTCCATTTATCGCAATTTTTATGCATTGTCTATTCATCTTGTTGCTCACTTGTGTGCTCCTCTTTTCATGGCAGTACCGGAGATTCATTGTGGTGTAATAGACAATTGAGTTGTTTTTTCTTCCACATTTAATCTTTTCTTTTTCCACATTTTATCACGTCTTTATCATTACTGAACTGGTTCAGTGATGGTGGAAGAAGCTTGAGTGATGTAGAACAGGTTGTCAACGCTTACATGTAGCATCAAGATCAACAAAAATCAAATTGGCAGGCCCTATATGCACACTATCTTCTGGGAGTCATAAACTTTGATCCAACTGTCAATCACATGGAAATTTGCAAAAGAAATTTTGAGGCTGTCTGCATAGTGAAATCCCATTGTTTGGGCGGTCAATTTTAAGTTTATCGAACTGCTATTTATAATAAGTTTTGGATTTCTAGTTTCTTGTATGAAATTTGAGCCCATTGTTTGAGTCATTGTAACATTTCTTTTTTGTGTTATATTGTATTTTGGGAGTTAAAATAGTTGTTTTCACAACTTGTAACCAAGTCAAGGATTCAATATTGTCCATTTCGTTACAATTCATCCTTTTTCCTTTCTTTGAAGCTGTTAGATTTAGATTTCTTTGTTGTGACTAGATGGATGACTCTTTTTTCTTATTTTTTCGCTCACCTGTTGTGAGTTTGATAATTGTGAGATACATTATTCGGTGGCTTCCAACAACATATTTTGTAAACACAAACGGGCCAGGAAGGGTGCATTGGGAGTTAAGTGAAGCCATGAAGTGTGTGGCAGCATTTGAGGGCCTTCAACAGGGGACAAGATTGGCGATGGAAGATACTAAAAGGCTGTTTTGCTAAGTTGATTGTAGCTTTGTACCAACCAAATCCAGATTCCAAACAACAATGGACGGATGATTGACCTTTTAAGGAGAGTTTATGCATTTATCCACCATTGCTCTTATGAGATATGTGTAACTAGGGTAATGTAAATTTTGTGTCAAATTAGTGGGAAAGATAATGAAGGTATAAAGAAGTATAATTTTTTTTTTTTTTTGATAAAGTAAAAATGTTATTTGTTTTCATGGGATAAACTAACTAATTTGAAGTGAGATGAGAAGTCAATAAATGGTAAAGTAACTATTTTATTTGTGTTTTATGGTATAATATTTTTAGGGCAATGAGGAAGTAAAGGTAAGATCTTCTGATGGGTGCGTATTTATTTTCCCACTTCGTGGGTCGTTAAGAAATCTTTTTTTTTAGAGATTTTACTGTTATCTTTTGAAGCACGAACATTGCTTGAATTTATAAACTATAAAGAGCTTGTTTTTAAGTAGAATTTTTTACGAGAATTCATGATGTACGGAAGTTCTAGTAAGGAGTCGAGTCAACGGTATACTATTTTTCTTTACTAAATTTTAAATTTTAATGAAGAGTTACAAATCATGATATTAAAAAAACTTTAGCCGGCCATGGGGGCACGGGCATGAGGCCCAGGTATTAGTCCTGCTAAAAGTGGAGATATCCTAAAATATCTAAAGAAAAAAAGAAAAAAGAAAAACACAGTCACAAATCTTCTTTGAGATTCTTTATACTCCAACCTCTTCTTAAGGAGTATTTGGGAACTTCATACACATTTAGAGAATTTGTAAATTTTAGAAAACAATTTCTATGAATTGTAGAAATGCATACAACTGCGTGCCCCCAAACATCACTATTACGAAGGGTCAGAGTCCATATTAGTCTTCCCTTTTTTAGCCGAAAGACTCCATAGTATTTAGTTAACCATAAATCCCACTTGAACCCAACGTCACTCATTGCACTTCCCTCCCGCTCCCGGACTTGAACCCAAGCCTAAGTTCCTAACCCAAGCTTGTGCTGTGTATTTAGCCCGATGGGTTGTAATTGGGCCTATTTTATGAACACAGTTGACAGTTGTTACTTAGGATAGGCCTTGGCTATATATATGCTTATATATATATATAATGAAAGTGGGTTGAGCCTGAACATAAGCTCTTTTTGTTTATGGATGTTTGTGAGTATCTTTAAGGACTTTGATCCAACAAGATTAATCGGTAGGATTGCATCCGCTAAATACACACAAACACATACCGAACAATTTTAGGGTGGGTTTCGAACATAAAAAATAGGGAGCAAACCAAGCCGTGTGCTACTCCACCAACTCCCATATGAGTGCGTGGACATAAGCTAAAAGGCTATATAGTTTGTTATTTGGGATATTGCCCATAGCACTGCATTTAAATTTGAGATTCGCTCCTAAGAGTTCAAAGTTTAAGTATTTCACTCATACAATATTTCAAGTTTGTGTGATATCGCACACATCATTCTATGTGATATCGTAGGACAGTAGTATATCACACGTGTAATCTCTTCTGGAGTACCAGTAGTTCTTTGGGAATTATATAAAGGGAAATGATCGGGTGAGATCTGTTCTCACCCGATCTGTGCGAAGTTCCTTCTGGACCATCAGATCGTGAGGCAGATCCGACGGTCCTCTTCATTTATATAAAGCGCTCTCGTTAGGGCAAAAGCCCTCCAAAGTCAAACCACAATCGCTCCTCCATTTTCCTTCTTTTCACCGACGAACGAAAAGAGGAAAAAACCCTTCATGAACAAGAAGAGGAAAACCCGCGACGATCCTCTTTTCTCTTCTCATTTCTTCTTCAACGAGTACACAACGCTCTCTCCCCTCTCCTCCTGTCATCCTCGATGCCTCAGAACCTGCCCCGCCTCAAATCCGCTCCATCTTTAATTTCATGAGGCACTGCTTTCAGATGCTTAAGAATCTCCTAGATTTGAAGAAGAGAACTGTAGTATTTGGTTGTTTTCTTTAAGTAGTATGTGGATGGTGTTATAACCAAGAGAATAGTAGAAAGCTTTTGTGAACACAAAACCTGATTGCACTAGAAAACTGGGAGAATTCTATCTTGATTGAATAACCCTTCTGGCTGTTAAATAGCCTTACGATGAAAATAAAAAGGAAACAATAACCCACGATGTTACAGGACCTAGAATCGTGGTGCATGACTATAACTGAACACTGAAAACAAGGAACCTTAACGGCTAGGAAGTTCCAACAACTTTATCATCCTCCCTTAAACTGAATGTCATTGACAATCAGTTTATTCCAGGGTATTCGCAAACACCCAAGGATTCACGCATCTTCGAAAAACCTTCGAACTACAACGGTTTAGTCATGACATCTGCAATTTGCTCGTGGGTAGAACACTATGTTAGCTCCACTACTCCATCTTTGACCAGATCTCGAAGAAAATGAAAACGAACGTCTATGTGCTTGCTACGGCCATGCATTACAGGATTCTTTGAGAGTTTGATGGCTGAAATGTTGTCGCAGTACACCACAGTCGGTCCGGACTGCTCATGACTTAGACTTTTAAAAATTCTCCGTAACCAAACAACTTGACAAGCACTTGATGCCGCAGCAATAAACTCAGCTTCGGTGGTAGAAAGAGTAACCACTAGCTGTTTCTTGGAAGACCAAGATACTGCACTTGAATTCATCATAAAGACATAGCCTGAAGTGCTCTTTCTGTCATCCTGATCTCCGGCATAATCACTGTCCGTGTAACCAAAGAGCTCGTCATCGCCTCCCTTCCGATAAAACACCCCAAAGCTAGCTGTTCCCTTCACATAGCTTAGAATTCTTTTTGCTGCCATCAAATGAGACTCAGTGGGGCGTTCCATGTACCTGCGGATTAGACTCACAACAAACATCAAATCAGGGCGTGTGGCACTTAGATACATGAGGCTTCCCACCATCTACTTGTAGAGAGTACCATCGATTCCCACTCCTCCTTCATCCCTTGTGAGTCTAAACCCAGGAACCATTGGATTTTGCACTGAGTTGCACTGGCCCATGTTGAATCTTTCTAGAATCTCTTGAGCATACTTTCGTTGGGTAATAAAGATGCCATCTTCCTTTTGCAACACTTCAATGCCCAAAAAGTATCTCATTTTCCCGAGATCAGTCATGTCAAATTCAACCATCATGGACTTCTTAAATTGTTCGAACATAACTTCATCATTCCCTGTAAATATAAGGTCATCAACATAAAGACAAACAATCAATATTTTACCTCCAACCGCTGTTTTAGTAAACAAAGTATGTTCGTAGGGGCATTTGTTGAAGCCTTCTTTGACAAAGTATGACTCTATGCGACTGTACCAAGCTTGGGGAGCTTGTTTGAGTCCATACAATGCTTTCTTGAGTCGATAGACTTTTGATTCTTCCCCTTTCTGTTCATAACCTGGAGGTTGATCAACAAATACCTCTTCATTAATTTCTCCATGCAGGAAAGCCGATTTGACGTCAAGTTGGTAAATCGACCAACTGTTCTGTGCAGCAATGGAAATCACAATTCGAATTGTATCCAAGCGAGCCACTGGTGCGAATACTTCTGCATAATCCACTCCATATCGTTGGCTGTATCCCTTAGTAACTAGGCGCGCTTTATACTTGTCTACTTCCCCATGCTAATTGAGTTTTATTTTAAAAATCCATTTCACTCCAACAATCTTTCCTCCTGATGGCAGATTTGTTAATTCCCATGTCTTATTCCTCTCAATTGCTTCAATTTCTTGATTCATGGCATGTCTCCATTTTTCACTTTTCACAGCTTCTTCAAATGTCGTTGGATCACTATTGGTGAACAAAGCTAGATGAGCTATATTCACACCTTCTTCATTGAAGAGACCTTGACCAGTCTCATAGTCTCTCATCCATGCTGGGGGCCTTCGTGTTCGTCTTTCTAGAAGTGAGTCTTTGACATTTGAGGTGTCTCCTTCAAAAAAGTTACTGTTATTGGACCTATTATCTTCCAGTTCTTCAACTGCCTTAGACTCATCTTTATTGCTTTCCTCTTCTGTACTTGTTTCACCATCAACTTCCCACTCTAAATCAGCCACTATGGCTTGCTTGTGACTATCATCCCAATGCCACTCTTGGTCTTCTTCAAAGACCACATCTCTACTAATGATTATCTTCTTTGAAATATGATCAAACAGCCTGTAAGCTTTAGATTCTTCACTTACTCCCAGCAAGACACATTTGAGACTCTTGGCATCAAGCTTCACTCTCTTGTTGTATGGTACGTGGACATGCGATATGCAGCCAAAGACTCTAAAATGCTCCACTGATGGTTTGAGTCCATTCCAAGCTTCTTCAGGTGTCTTGCTTTTCACGGCAAGAGTTGGACTTCTATTCAGCAAATACACCGCCCAATTCACAGCTTCAGGCCAAAATGTTTTAGGAATTCGCTTATCTGACAACATACTTCGCACCATATTCATAATGGTTCGATTTTTTCTCTCGGCGACACCGTTTTGTTGGGGAGTGTATGCAATTGTCAATTGTCTGTGTATCCCATTCTCATTACAGAAGCATGTGAACTCTTGTGATGTGAACTCACCCCCTCAATTTGTTCTCAGACTTCGAATGAATGCTCCTGTTTCCTTCTCAACCCTAGCTTTGTAGGTTTTGAAAGTAGCAAAGGCTTCTGACTTTTCTATTAAGAAATAAACCCAAGTTTTTCTACTGAAATCGTCAATAAAGGTGATTAGATACCTTTTGCTGCTGTTCGAAATTGGATTGATTGGGCCACATATGTCAGCGTGCACCAACTGAAGAATTTTGGAAGCCCTCCATATGCTTTCCTTTGGGAATGGATCACGGTGCTGTCTTCCAATCAGACAACCTTCACATACTCGTTGAATAGCTTTGAATTGTGGTAACCCTTCCACCATTTTCTTTTGTTGTAGCACCTTGAGTCCATTCCAGCTGAGGTGTCCATATCGACAATGCCAAAGAGTGGCCTGGTCCGTGGTCAGAGTGGAGAAACACTTTTGCTCTCTTGATGGTGGGCAGTGAGCGAGCACAACAAACATTCTATTATGAGTCATCTCAGTTTCAATGATTAGACCTTTCTCAGGATGAAAGATCTTACATTTTCCTTGTTGAATGAGCACAGCGAGTCCCTTTTCTTGCAGCTGTCCGATGCTTAGCAGATTGTTTTTCAGTTCTGGTACAAAGAAAACATCCATGATCACATTAATAATTCCATTCACCTCCAATCGAACTCTGCCTTTGCCTTGTACAGTAAGACATGAGTCATTCCCCATCTTTACTGATTCTCTGAAACTGCTATCTAAACCAATAAATATATCCCTCTTGCCAGACATATGGTTGCTACACCCAGAATCAAGGAACCAAATGTGCTCTGTTTCAGCTTCCTTGAAATCAACATGTGACATCAACATCATCTTCTTTTGTCTCTGCATAGTTTGACTTTTGATCCCTTTCTTTCTTTGGGCACTCCCATTGAAAATGTCCTAGCTCATGACAATTATAACATTCTATGGTTGATTTGTCAAACCCAAATCTGCCCCTTCCTCTTCCTCTTCCACGATAGGTACTCCGACCTTTGCCTCGCCCTCCTTGCTGTGCTCCAGAAGTGACTTGCAGTGCTTGTTCTTCCACTCCAACATGGCGACTAATTCTCTGTTCATGAACCAACAAAATACTTTGAAGCTCATCGATGGACAAAGTATCCAAGTCATTGGATTCCTCAATAGAACATACAACGTAGTCATATTTCGGAGTCATAGACCTCAAGATCTTTTCAATGATCACCACATCCTTCATTTGCTCCCCATGAGTCCTCATTTTATTGGCAATGATGAGAGTCCTTCCAAAATAGTCGTTGACCGATTCTCCAGCGTTCATTTGCAGCACTTCAAACTCTTTTCGAAGAGCCTGCAATTGGGCACATTTTACACGTGTTGTTCCTTGATATTTCTGCTTCAAGGAATCCCAGATCTCTTTCGCTGTGTCCTTCTTCAATATTGTCTCCAAGATCGATCGATCGAGGGCTTGGAACAAGTAGTTCTTGCATTTCAGGTCCTTCAACTTCTGATCTTCAATCTCTTTCTTTTGTGCTGCACTTGGATCAACTCCTTTTGCTGCTGCAGTGATCCCTGTCTCCACCAAGTTCCAATACTCTTTGGAACGTAGAAAATTCTCCATCAGCATACTCCAGTGATCATAGTGTCCATCAAGCTTTGGAATGGCAGGTTGCACGAAGTTGTTTTCAGATGCCATATCTTTGTTCCTTCACGCTGGTGACTGTGTTGCAGGCTTTGAGCAGGCCCTGTTGTGGGGCTCTGATACCAGATGTTATAACCAAGAGGATAGTAGAAAGCTTTTGTGAACACAAAACCTGATTGCACTAGAAAACTGGGAGAATTCTATCTTGATTGAATAACCCTTCTGGCTGTTAAATAGCCTTACAATGAAAATAAAAAGGAAACAATAACCCACGATGTTACAGGACCTAGAATCGTGGTGCATGACTATAACTAAACACTGAAAACAAGGAACCTTAACGGCTAGGAAGTTCCAACAACTTTATCAGATGGCAATCTGTTCTCATATATTTGAGACCTTCAAAAACTGATGTTAGTGTCTTTGGTTGATTTCAGTACCTATTTGAGGCAGTGTTGACTTCTTTTAGGGTTGTTAGTTTTGCTTTCCTTTTAATGTAAGTGGTTACCATTCAGAAAAAAGGAAAAAAAAAGGTGAACAAAAAACCAATTGGGGTGCTAGACACAAGAAGTTCCAGAAGAGGAATGTTGTTGCATATGTATAATGTAAGTTGGGGTGAACTTGTAGTGCAGCTGGATGCTTCTTAATATTGTGACTTGTAGGTTGAGTTCAATCCTAGACATCCATATAGCAAACCTTAATAAAATGGTTAATCACTTCTATAAACACAGTCCATGTACTTTGGGTGGTTCTGGTATTGTCGTGGACTTTGAAAACTGCACAACGGGAGATATTATATCCGGCGAGAAAGAAACACTTGCGCGTCTACCTATCCGCTCAGTTCCTTTGCAAGATGGTGACTGCTTCCATGTGAAAGAGGGAGAGCACAATGAAGAGAACATGCTGCCAAACTGAACAAAATTAGAATTTCTGAAATCATAAACGGTAAACTCAATGAAAACGGAATGGAACTATGAACCTGTCATGACCATCTAGTATCATGGCTGATTCATCATTTATAGGTGGGGTACGCCAATCACACAATTTGGATTGGACCATCAATCAAACACAAAAGAAAAAATTACGGTACCCAATCTGGATCTAGATAGTGTTTTTGAAATTTGGGTGTTTGAGGTTTTGCGATTTAGGGCTCCAGGGATGTAAGGATTTGGGATTCCATGGTTATAACTAAAATCCCCATCCAATCGATGTAATGCCAATCACAGTTCCATCCCCCTTTAACCCAAATACATAGGCCAAAACCCAGGGGAAAAAAATCAGGAAAGAGTCATGCGAGGGATGGAAAGACCTTTGAGTTCCCTGGGGCAATTGGATTTCGAGCTTGGTGATAGTCATTGCAGCGGAGCTGGTGTACAGAGCTTGGACCTCACAGGCCGCAGGTGGGATATGCGATAGAAATACGAGAGAGATCCAGAGAGACATATTTGTTGAGATCAAGAGAGACAGGCAAGGGGAGATGGCAGAGAAGGGTTTTTCCCTCTTTTCGTTCGCTCTATTCATTGGTGAAAACTGAAAAGAAGAAAGAGGGAGGAGCGATTGTGGTTTGGACTTTGGAGGTTTTTTTCCCTAACGGAAGCCCTTTATATAAATGACACTAGTACAAGAACCCGTGCTGAGCACGAGTCTATCCATTCAATTCAAACCAAATACAACTGCACAACAGTAAATTTTTTGAAAGAAAATGAAAGAGGAATATATATGAGTGTACCTATTTTTGCAATTAAGAGAGGTAGAATAGAAAGAAAATAGGAGAAATGAAGCAAAAAAAAAAAAAAACGTGTAGAAATCAAAATAAAAGATGTGAGTAGAAAGGAATTTTTGCATAAACTAAAAAAGAAAAATGGGGAAGTTACAAGAGACATGGGTAGTGAGAAATTGATAGTTATATAAGATGATTAGTGTTGCATGGAATAAGAAGTGGACCCTTACAAGAAATAAGGGAGGAGAGAAAAACTGACAGTCAAATCAAAATAGAACATCAAAATTAGGAATGATGACCTCTTAGCTTAATGACAAATCCAAAACTTTGCACGGAGTTCTCACCCGATTTAATAAACTTCTACGGTTGTGGGGCAAATGTGAAGAAGTAAGATCAGCTGTCTTTTTTGGATGAGTCATCATTCACTTTGGAGATCCTGAGTCCAAACCCGGTGGGCCAACTCAGTGACTCACTGATCCATTAATATAAACTTCGATCCAACCGTCCCCTTCTTACTGCGATTTGAGTAGCAGAAGAAGATGAAGAGGATACACCAGCTTCGATTCTTCTTCTTCTTCTTGTCGTTATTTCTCATCCTCTTCTTCTCTTGCTCTTGTATTTCATCAGCCTTCCAATCAGATGAACTGCTCCACGACGACGATGAATTCGAAGGCGTCAGATCTCCCGATTTCGATCACTTAAACCCTAAATCCTCTCCCATCACCAGGAAGCGATCCTCATCCGATCCTGATTCTTCCTCCATCTCTTCCGATTCCAAGGTCCAGTTCTCTCTCGATCACGCCTTCGGAGACGGATCCGATTTCTCCCCTGCCGGAACCTTCACTGCTCGCCTCAAGACCTTGAATCATGGCGGACAGGTTCTTCCATCTCCTTCTCCTCTTTTGAAATCTCTTTTGATTTAGATCTGATCAGATTCTGCTCTGTCTCTTGTTTTTTTTTTTTTCTGTGCTGATTGTTGCCTTCTATTTCAATTTTGGTGCTTTCGGTGAAACTTTAATTAAGAAGCTTCGAATTGTGATGAAACTTTAAAATTTAGCTGTGGCTTTTGATTCTTCTATTGGGTTTTCTTATGATAAGCGATTCTTGCTAAGCTGAAAAAGATGTGATTTTTTTTTTCATGGGGAACAGACTCTTACCAAGCTTCGATTTTCAAGGAACGCTTTTACCGAGATAGAGAAGGAGAAATTCAAAGTAACATCTCTCTCCAGTTCATACTGTTGTTAGTATTATGTTGCATTATTTGGTTTTAAGTAATTTGTGTCTGCATCATGCAGAAGCTATTGGAAGATGATGATTTTTATAGGATAAGGATGCCGTCTAGTGTATTGAATCCTCCTGGGAAGGATTATGTTATCTCTTCAGTTAAAGCAGTGAGTTCTCTTAGTTTACTTGATTCTGTTGCTGTTCAATCTGTTCTTGTACTCTGTGATATGCCATATGAATTGTATTGATCTTAATTTATTTTTTTTTACTTGATACATTCATTAACAGTTAAGGTTAAAAGTGAATGGTTGTTTGTCACATCCGGTGCAGATGAATGCATTGTGGGACCAAGGAGAATGTTGTAAAGAAACCTTCTTTTGAGACGGGTTGTAAAGAAATTTTACCCCATGACAGAATTTTAGACAATTTTTGTTATATTAGGGGCAAACCATGAAGACAGGTTCAATTATGAGCAAGTTTGCTTTTCTTCTTTTCTATTTGGGTGGATTACCATTGTTAAAGTTTCTTGCTTCTGGGAATTTTACTTTTATCAGTAAAATCAACATTTTGTTCTCTGCATTTACTGTCAGTTTCTTGCTCCTTCCATTCTTTTTAGGATGAGAAAAGAATAAGGCAGTTATGTCAATTAAACATTAGAAAAACACCCTGCTTTGGGAGATGGCTTGAACAACAGTTTGGAAGAAAATGCTGGCATCGATCCTCTTAATTACCTTTCAAAAAAAAAAAAGGAAAAAGAAAAACACACTTGTCCGCTTACTGTTCAAGGAAAAAAAATGCTGCTTAAACATTCTCTTTTTTTTTTTTTTTAACAAGCATAAGCATTATTCCACTCAGAATACCATACTAATTGACATAACACTGATACAAATGGCAGATAATGTATTCCTATGTCAAATTTTTAGCCCATTTCCTTTTCTATGAAGTTACTTTGGCTTAGTCATTCTGTGTTCTTTCATGGCTTAATAAATTTTACTGTAATATATAAAAAAAAAACTTCTTGTTTGTGGTAATGGTATTATAGACTCAGGTGTGATGACTTAATTATTTGGATATGTAGAATTATTTCATGGAGCCAAATTGCAATTATTCAAAAGAATAGCCAGGCATCAAACTTTTTTTCTGCTAAGGTTTAAACCGAGTTCATTAGTAGATCCAATCCATTGTAATAAGCTCTTTCTGACACTATTATCTGCATTTTGTGATTAAAGGCAACATATGTTTAAATGTTAGTTCTTCTTTTTTATACTTACCTCCTCACCTTTTTCACATCATAATTCATAACCTAAAGGGGATACCGACTAACTATTGATGCTTCCTTTTTTAAAATATACATCCTAAGTACTCTTACATCTTTCCCTTTTCTGTTTCAGAGATGTCTTCCACGGGAGAGTTTGGACGAGCATTTTGTTATTCATTTGGTAACTTCATCGCCGTTATTTGCATCTCTTTGAAGAACCATTCTAATTTCTTAGGAGTTTTGATTTGTGTAGATTAGCCATCATGTAGATTTCCATAGCATTTAAACATTTTCCCCCTTTTTTGCTACATGGAGGACTCAAACTTGCACACTGTATTTAACACACCAACCCATGTCCCTAACCAGCTGAACTACAGTCGGGGATAGTATTTGAACATGCTTATCGTGTTTCATAACATTATTCTTTTGGAACTCTTTAAATATATTTTGGGTAAAAGAAAAGATTTATAAATGCAGAAAGAATACAGAAGTTTTCCTTGATATGCCTTTTATTTTCACCCATATCCAAAAATGTTTACTCAGTCTTTATTTGGCCTTTACTTTTACCAGTTGCCTTGCATCAGTTCTTGTAGTGAATGGAACTTGATGAGTTTTAATATTTAATTTTCTTTTACCATGTAATTCTGAGACCGGAGTCATTAGTGAAACTTCTCTGAAGTTACTGTGCCTGGAGTAAAACCCTGTTTCTTTCCAGTGTAAAAGGTCCATGAGAAACCATTAAGGCCCCATGCTTTACATTATACTTCGCATCATGCACTATGTCTTTTAAAATATTCTTTTACCAAAATATGTATACTGAAGTTCCATTCATAGTAAGGCCTAGTGAATAAAAATAATTGCATTAACTGTCCACGTGAATAGGGTATTAGAAATCAGCTAAGCAGATAGATCTCTTCAATGTAGAAATGTTTGATATTGTTAGGGTAAGGATCGGCTCATATAGTTTATAACTCTTACACTCCTTGGGCTGGGTTTGATCTCTTTTCTGTTCTTTGACTTCCCTACAAACACACATGGGGGAAGAGAGAAGCCTCTGACATCTCCATCTTAGAGTTGAATTATGAAAATGCCCTCAGATTGGCAAATAAAGTAATTAATAAATGAAGGGCCTGTTTCACCTGTTTTGGCTGAAGCAGGCCCATTTTGGCCAAAGAAACTTTTTTTTTTTTTGTTGGAATAGTGAGTCAATTTTAATAAAAGCAAAACAGCATAAAAGGCATATACTGAGAAGCGAACAACAGAAAGACCATCCAGGAGGAGAGAGAAGTAATACCCAGACCAAGTTCTCCCTCCCAAGTAGGGATGTTCATGGGACAGGCTGAGGAATATCAAGGCCCAGCCCGATTTTAAAGAGACAGGCCCAAGCCCAACCCTAGCCATAATCGGCCATAAGGGCTTGGCCCAAGCCTAGCATTCCTTTAAAAAATGAAGCCCAAGCCCAGCAGATGGGCATAGGTTTTTTAAAATAAAAATGTTCTCCTTTGAATGTTGGGAGTGGTAGCTTAGCTAGTCATCACCTGTGTCAGTAAGCTACAGTGCATGGCTTCGAGTCTTCATTCCAACGTAAATTCTATTTTTTGCTTAAATGAGGTCTCTCATTCAGGTTGGGCTGTATTTCGGGCTTTGTACCCTTGAATCCAAGCCCAGCCTATATCTATTACTCGAGCCCAGATTTACAGTCCAAGCCTGGCTCTAGTGCGAAAAATCTAAGGCTCAAGCCTGACCCACAACGGGCTGGGCCCAGTCCATGAGAACCCCTACTCCCAAGGCCCAACACTATCCTTGGCTTGGCATTCAGCTACCACTTTAGCCGATCTCTTCACATGTGATAAAGAAACGTTGAGCTTCAAAACCAAATCTAGAGCCTCCTTCGTAACTGCCTGCCTGAATGAAAAAGGTTCCCCATTTTGTGTTGACCACTTTAGTGAAAACAAAAAAATTTAAAACATTTCGGCCAAAAAGGGACAGATTCAACAATTTGGCATTTCCTTTTTTATTAAAATTTTATCTGTCAAAAGAAGCCAGCAAATATATTTGTTTAAAAATTAATAATTGGGATTTAAACAAAATGAAGAAGTGTTTTCTGCTTCCAAACCCACAAGATGAAAGGAAGCATTATATAACAATCTGCTGCATGGGTCTTTAAATGTAACTGGACCCATGGGTCTACCCGCCAATGTGCCCAACACATTCATTTTATGCTATTTTCTTTGGGCCCAGCCCACTTATCTTTAGTCTATTTATACTTATCTTTAGTCTATTTATAGTTTTATTTAATTATTTACGTTTTATGTTGGATGTTTTAATCCGAGTCATTGACGTGTTAGGATGGTCCATATTAGATCTAGATTTGGTTTTCAATTATAAAAGCATTGTAATGCCTCTTTGAGGTCCAGTGAATGATGAATGAAAATGTTACCAAGTGATTTTTGGGTCTCCTGGAATTCTCTCTTCTTCCTTAGCTGGGATGGGGAGTTTGGTGTGAGGCCAATATCCAGGGTTTTCCTTGAACTACCACCTCCACCTTATGTCTCTAATCCCTCCACTCTACCCACCCCATTAGTAACCAAACCATAATGTAAGGATATGGTATTACGTGGAATGTGATTGCGATCTTTTTCTACTTGACCTTAGATTTCGGGCTCTAGTGGATCAGAATTTGAGGATATTCATTTATGTTCTCAATTTAGCTTAACTCGATGTTTGCGGGAAGATTATATATAGAGAGAGAGCTGCTCGGGTGTGTACCCTTATCGTGTGTGCACACCTTGCTGTGAGGCCCCACCTGGGCAGGGAAGGGGGGATGGAAAGGTCTTGATGGGCCCTACCTCTCTACATAATTTCAGGCCCATCACATCGTCCTAAGTTCCTAACCCCTCGATCTATGGCCTGCAAATTCAACGGTTTTATATAACCTTTAAAAAAAAAAAGTAGACCCAACAAACTAGTCCATTCTAGTGCAAACCCATGGGAGGGGTGACTATCTGTGGTTTTTTTTTTTTCCTTGGGTGTTGGTATGTGTGGGCCCATCAGATGGGTATCAGGTGGGCCCCGCTAGGGGGTGTGCGAGGGTCCTACACACTTACTTTTTCATTGGTAACGTGGCTGAACCCACAACCTTAAGGTTGCAATAGTGAGCACCTTCCATTGTGCCACGGTTTGTTGTCATCATTTATATATATATATATATATATAGGGATGGGGGTGGGGGGATTTCAAGGACTCCCTAGGATCTTCCTCTGTGCAAAAAATCAACCCCAATTGTAATTTCTATCATCTCCATATGGGCCCAAGAGTTTAATGGTCAACAATCCACTCGGATTGATATATAGTCAATCCAACGGTCCAGTAAATTCGGATCTTACCGAAAGTTGGTGGACATGTGCAATTTAAGGGGGTCATGTGTTGGTCCATTTGGATGGACCAAAGGTGGGCCCCACAAGCACGAGCTTACAAAATTTTCTCCCTAAGCTCGAGCTTAGGGGAGCCTTGGCCTATATATATATATATATATATATTTGAATGTTAACATGACTGAAACCTGCTACCCAGTGTTGCAACAATGAGCACCTGTGAATCTTGACCTTTTATTTATGTGATACAATTGACTGTTCATTGCATCCTTCAAAGTAACATTGTTACGATTTTTACCTTGTTTATTATATGTTCTTGAGATGCCATTCTTTCTACAGCCAAACGACTCTTTGAGATCTGTAGCAACCTACAGGTTGTGGATTATTGACATTTATTTCTTTCAGGTAGGTGTGAACATTTTGGCTGTTAATTATGGTTCAACTGGGGCATGCCAGTATCCAAGACCACTGAAAATTGTAAGCTGCAACCAACCAATCTTTTCTTCTAAACATTTATACTGTTAGTATTTCTGCAGTCTGCAGCACGATGGTTTCTAGTGCTAACTAAAGAAAATCCATTGTGTAATGTGAAGGGTGCATAAACAATTCTTATATACCTGTATTCAAATTTATGTGAAGAACCCCCACTTTTATAGTGACCTGCTGCTGATTGTTGATCAAGCGGCTGCGAACAAACGCATTCCATTATGTAAGATAAATAATATCTGCTGGTCAGAAACATATCCAACAGTCATTTTTGACAACACTTGTAATATATTAAAAAAAATTATGTCAAGCATTTTTGGACTTTATTTATGTTTCATTATTGTAGTTTTTTTAATGGCTGCTGTTTCATGCCTTGTGTCTGTGACCGCAAAATTGTGTCACTGACATATATATATTCCCTGGGCTTTGCTTTTCTTTCCATTGTCTGCCACCGCTAGTTTTAGCATTCAAGTCCTGGACCTCATCTTGTTTTCTTCCATGAATTTTTGAGAATCTCAGTTCTTGGGTTGTCTTAGATGGAAAATTCTCTTTCCAAATTTATGACACCGTATGATCCCCTAAACCTAGCAAAACATATCTTAAAGGGAAATTGATTTGCTCGTATAATTGAATTTCATCATTTGCTTATTTCTTGTCTTGATTTCAGCCGGCAAAGTGGTCCTTTAAGTCAAACACATTGATGAAGAACAGTGACCTGGTGGTACCAAGGTAAGATACGACTGCAGCATTTTATCACCCTTTCTTCACTGTTTCAGGGTTGTGTAGAAAAGTGACACATATCAGCTGGGTTATGACTTTTGTTTGTTCTATAGAAAATAAATCATTGTTGAATGGTCTTTGATGACAAAAACCAACCTTAGCTGGATTAGGGCTCTCACTGAACACGAAGTCCAAATTGGTTTACATTATTTTTATTATTTTTTACATTGTCACTTTTATTATTTTTTATTTTCTGTCTCTCTGTGTGTGTGGGAGGGTGGGAGGGGAACCTGGACTAATAAAAAGTTGGTTGAATTGCTCAGAAATAGAACTTGTAAAACATAATGAAATTATTGTTCTTTTGCCTGGGGCCTAGAGTCTATGATGCCCAGATACAGATATAGATGTGGATACAAACACTGATACGGGGATCGAGGATACGACTCCTCACTTTTGAAAATCTAGGACACGGATGCGGACACGGGTGTCCAAATTTTTTCTTTAGATTGCTTTTGAATCAATTGAAATTATCATTGTTTTCGTCCCTTTCTAGCAATTTTTTTTATGTTGAGAAGTAAAAATATTAAAAGAACTAATATGAAATAAAGGACTTTATAAGTAGATATTAAAAAAACTATATGAAATAAAGAACTTTATAAGTAAGATATGTTAAACCTGTTCCCTAGAAGTATCGTTATAGTATTAGGTACTAATGCAAGTGTTGTATCGGTCCTATACGGATACGTTGGACTTGTACAAGTATCCGGGTATCATAGCCCAGAGTCGGTAGCCGTCAAGTTATTGAGGGTTTGTTTGTTAAGCTCTATGGAATCAGTCAAGTTTCTATTAATACCTATAAAGTCTGAATGGAAATGATAAAATTATTAAAATGGAAGTTATAAAACACGTGCAGTTAAAAAGAAAATCCTTCTCTAAGGTGGAAACTGTTTAATTTTCTATTGGTATGTATATCTTGTGAATTGGTGTTGACGATTAAATCTTTGTGTACAATTTGGGGGATTGTTTGGATTTTGGGATAAAGGAGGGCAAAGCATTTAAACTCTGAAAAATTCTCTCCATAAGTTCATCGTCTTTTCACAAACCCTGCTGACATCATTTTGATTTCTTCATTACTTCTTGGTCCTTGATCTTTGATGCCCAAACATAGTATGGATGAAGCAAGCACACATCTTAAACATGAGTTTTACATGTAAAAATGAAGTCCCGAATGTAATAAGAAATGTATATGTTATCCATTTAGAAATATCCGGGTACCATAGTCCTTGATGCTATTTCTTGACGAGTTTCTGTAACTTTATTTGACATTCAATTAAAAAAAAAAAACTTTGGGCATCCAATCTTTATACTTTTGGAGTGTGGATCATTACCTTTTATATATATACATACACACACATATATATATATATATGTGTGTGTCCATATTCTATGTTTTTGTTCTATATATTTCTTCGTTTAATACTTGTAACGTTTTTGCTTTGGAATTTGCAGGACTCCAGCGTTTTCAGAAGAACCTTTACTTGGAGAGAACGGAGAGGGTGAAGGCGTACTGCCACCAGAGAAGTCTTTCTGGGCTAAATACGTGAGTAAACTTTGCTTAAGCATTTTTCTTTTTTTCTTTTATCACCTAGCATGGGTATTCGGTGCATATCCCTCTCTCTCTCTCTCTCTCTCTCTCTCTCTCTCAACTTCTTTTGCTATTTTCTGGTTCTGGTCGGCCATTGTGTTATCCATGCACTAAAACCTACCTCTCTCTTTCTCCCTATGATTGTAGTGGATGTACATGATCCCACTTGGACTCATTGTCATGAATGCATTCACACAAGCAATGAACCTGCCTGAGGAGCAGGCAGCAGGGCAGTCAGCATCTCAGGGACAGCAGCCAGTAGCACCACGACCTGCAAATCCTGCCCTCCGAAGGAGATGACTTTGTTAGATTCTTGACTAACCTCTCTATGGGTGGTCTCTGGATGGATTTTTCTGTTCTAATGGGTTCTCTTATCCTGGATAAATTGCCTACACTACCTTTGTCCCCCTCTTTTTAACACATTCACTGTAGGATTCTTTGCATTTGAGATTATTAAAAAAATATATTCTAGAATTAGATGAAGTGCCATGTTGCACTCCAAAATGTTGCACTCCAAAATGTGGACTCCTAAGGTCACTTCTATCCATGTCGAATATTATAATGCAGATCGCCCATTGTTAAAAGACAGGGCCCACTCATCAGTGAAAATCAACTATGGAACCCCATTTACCATGAAAATCAATGTAGGGTTTATTATCTATTGATAGAGAAAAATTGCATTTGTGGAGCACGAATCTCTCAGGTGCAATGCCAATGCCTATGCTTGTTGGAGGATAGATCTAAAACTATGAATTAAAAGAAATTGAAGCATGCATCCAATGCTTGCATGTGTTGGTAGTACTATATTCTATGATGCTCAGATACGGATATGGATACGGACATTGATACGAGGATTGTGGATACTTCTCACCTTTGAAAATTTAGGACATGGATATGGATACGGGTGTCCTAATTTTTTCTTTAGATTACTTTTGAATAAAATTGAAATTATCATTGTTTTCATCTCTTTCTAGCATATTTTATGGTGGGAAGTGAAAATATTAAAAAAAATTATATGAAATAAAGGACTTTATAAGTATGATATGTTAAACTTGTTGACTCAGTGCTTTATCAAGTACCAATACAAGTGTCGTATCGGACCGATATGGATATATTGGGCTTTTACAAGTATCTGGGTATCTTAGACTTTAGTAGCACACTAAGCACCGAGTCATTTGATTTGAGCATATTTTAAACATCTGTTTTTCATTTGGTTCCTTCTCAAAGTCAGTCATTTAAGTTTTGACACTGACCAAGTACCCTAGTTATGAGATATGGATGGGCTACTGCTTATTAGCAACTTTGCACTATGAGGTTTGCATCAATACATGGAAAGGGAGGAGCCACACTACAAATGACATCATCAATTAGCCTGCAAGCTGCAACACAACAGGGCCAAACAAGGGGAGGGGTTATTTGCCACGAAGACGGATTGTAGGGGCGAAAAGTGGCCAGTTCGATGGTTACTGGCAAAATGGGCGGCTAAGTCTGGAGTCCTCATGCCTGCGAGCGAGGGGTCGAATCTTTCAAGCTGATAGACACTACAAGAGGTTGGATGTGACTGTCCAGACGCTATAAATGGTCGGGAAAAATGTAGGTGACGGTAGGAGGGTAGGATCTCATTCTCATGTATCTGCCGCCTCCCCATAGGGAAATAGGCAGGGCCTCGGGCCTATTGTATAGGCTTCGGGAGTCGTGGCTCCCATATCATGCATTTGTCCCAGGGTGGATTCGTAAATCATGCACCCCAGGGGCCTCCTCATGACTCGAACCTGCAACCTCTCCCTTAAGAGTAAGTTGGGAAGCATCTTGGTACCACTTGGACTAGTGATTTACGAATCCACCCTGGGACAAATGCATGATTAAGGAGCCACGACTCCCGAAGCCTATACAATAGGCCCGGGGCCCTGGGCCCCGCCTATTCTCCTGTGGGGAGGCGGCATGTACATGAGAATGGGAGCCACGACTCCTGAAGTGTATACAATAGGCCCGGGGCCTTGGGCCCCGCCTATTACCCTGTGGGGAGGCGGTAGGTACATGAGAATGAGATCCTACCCTCCTACAGTGACCTTCATTCACCGCCTAAACAACTGTTATACTATTGCAGTTCAGGTGATTAGGGACGCGGGTGTAGGAGTGCGTATTTGAGTCCTCCCTACAGTTGCAAGAAAAAAAAAAACAGCCGATGTCACTATACCATTCCAATTCCCTTCCCTCGTGTTTATGATTTTACAATCCATACAAAACTATAATGGGTTCACCCGATGGTTAATCCAACCCTTCTAACTCAGTTACTCGTTCAAATTTGATTTGAATGTGACTGATGATTGCCATTGGATTAAATGACCTTCAAGTTCCTTACTGACGACTTGTATAATTGTTGCAGTTACGATACCTTTTTTGGCAAATAAACTACCTCTATTGATTTGACGGTCTCAACTCCATCAAAGACCGGTTTTCAAACAATCGATCGGATCTAGCATTTTTATCGTAAAACAGTGAAAATTACTTTAAGAACTAACCTGGTTGGGATTAAAAGCCCATACTATCAACAAGAAAAGAGCATTAAAATAGATACAACTCGAACTAGGTTAAATCAAAGGATATTCTTATCCTTGTTTTGTCAATACATCAGATTTTGTCAATGGGTTAAAAGCCCTTAGGCATGTCAAACGGGCCGTGCCGTGGGCCGGGCTGGCACGGCCCGCCCCAGCTAACGGGCCGGCACGGCACGGCCCGCCAGGGGAAAACCCCTGGCACGGCAAGGCCCACTGTGGGGCGGGCTGGAGCGGGCCGTGCCGGGCCGGCCTGCGGGCCAGGCGTGCCTTTTTTTTTTTTTTTTTTTTTCTAATAGAGTTATAGGCGGGTTGGGTTGGCCCGACCTGCGTAATTTGTGTTTGGGTGAACTCGATCTCACAACCTAATGGTTGTGAAAGATAAACACAACCACTAGACTACCTAACTTTTGTATACTAATATGTATTCAAACAATATTAAAACTAGTTAGATGAGGATGTGAACCTAACCATGAATATTAAACTATTAGTTACATTAGGATGAGAACTTAACCACTTTAGATGATGATGAGAAGCTAACACCTTTTTTATCCAACTTTTTACTCTTTCATTCAAACAACCTAAAATATAAAAAAAAAACATATCATGTCCTTTTTCTACTCATTTTTCAGCCAAATTGAAATGCCATGGTTAAGGATATTTCAATTGAGATGGCAAACTCAATTTCTATTTTTGGCTGAATTATCATACTTTAAACAAGAACTTAGCGCGGTTAAATATTTCTACTTTTATCAATAATCATCTCAAGTCTTCCAAATGACCCACCATGAAACCACAACCTTGGACTTCATTTTATTTAGATTTGCATCAATTTCTTTATTTTTAGTTATGGGTTTTTAGTCTTAGTCAATAATTCTCATTATCTTTATCATGGTTACATATTTTTTACTTCTTTTTCCTAGTGTTCATATCAATGTAAATATAATGGCTTCATGTGATGTGATCGAGAGTGGAGTTATAGGTACATGTGACGAGATTATATTGAACATAAATGACTGAATTATGAACATATTCTTGTGTTTAATCCTGATCTTTCCAACCTATAAAGAATCTCAACTTCTCAAAATGCTCAGGGGTTCTTGAATATATATGAATGCAGGTAGGGAATTTCATTTGAGATTCTCAATATCTCTGAAGAAAATAAAATTATTGAAGGCAAGGGGCCGGGGCAAATTTAATAAAGGTAAGTGTGTCACACCAAAACATTCCCCTTATTACTTCTCCCCAAAAACACATTGCTCCTCTTTATTAGTGTGACTAATTTACACTAAAGTCCTACCTTACCAAGTTATGTAAGTGTTTTTTTTATTATAAAATGCCTAGGGTTGTTAGTTGGATGGGAATTAGATTTTTATAAATTTAAAAAATATATAAAAAAATAATTTTTTTGGCGGGCCAGGCGGGCCACAGGGGCTGGCCCACTAGGCTGGCGGGCCTGGCGGGCCGTGCCTAACGGGCCAGCGGGCCTGCGCGGCTCGGCCCAACACGGCCCGCGTCACGGGCCGTGCCCAGTGGGCCGTGCCGTTGATCGGGCCGTGTCATGCCATGGCCCGTTGACTAGCGGGCCGGCCCAGCACGGCCCACTTGACATCTCTAAAAGCCCTCCTTAACTGCCGGTTAAAATTGCCAACTAAGATTTTCAAGTTAAAAGAGTTGGTTATTTGTAAATAAAAATAGAAGCATATAGTCAATTGTAGGATAAAAGTAGATAGAGGATTAAAAAAAAAAAGAAATTTAGGTGGCCATCGCACCAAAAAGATCACTTTATCCAAATCCACACTGAACCAGCCTTCCTGTCCAAAAAACCCTTATTTTTTTACCCTTTGTTTCGAGGGTCGCCAGAAAATGAGGGTTGATGTCGACCCTTGCTATAACAAGTGAAGGTTGACGACTCTGAGCAGGCACATTTCCTCATCTTCTTCCGTACCCTCACTATAACAAGTCAAGGTTGACGACTCGGAGCAGGCATATTTCCTCATCTTCTTCCATCTTCCTCGCTTTCCCAAACCCAATCCAATGATGAAGAAATTCACATGAACACCTCAAATACATTAACCAAAACCTCAAATACATCATAATGGCCAAAGCGAAAAAAACCCGTCCAAAAAACAATCGCTATCAACATTAATTAGCTGGTTGCATAAACAACTTATAGATGGCACTTCCGATTATCGACATTAGATGGGCACCAATTTATACCTGGCAACATTAGATAGGACTGGTGTGATTCTAACAATTGGATGGATCCCACTGTGGATTGCCAACACTAACTGGACCCTAACATGGCATACTAACATTAGATGGATCATGGATCTCAATCTGGTTCTAAAAAATATCGGGGATCTACATGATTTCCAAGATATGATGTTTGCCTCCCGGACAACCAACATTTGATGAGCACCGCTACCTTAAGTGGTTTTAAGACAAAATGGAAACCACAGTCCACAGTCATGTTGGGAGTTGGAACTTAAGGGGAAAAATCCATGGAAGCCAAAGTCTATGTAGGGTTCCCCAAATGTTTGAAATCACAATGAAACGTTTGATAATCACATCATCTGGCAGATGACGAAATTTCATGCCAGTGGCAGATTAAACAGCAGCGAATGTCCGATTAGTGGAATGGCCTGAGCAAGTCATACATTTCACACACCAATTAGTCTAGTGATTGCTGAGTAAAATAATTCTTAAGATCTCATTCCAATCAGGGGAGCAATGTATGATACAAAAATCAATTAAGACTCATCAAGAGGACTCATCAATGGATTGATGTATTTGAGGTTTGGATTAATGTATTTGAGGTGTTCATGTGAATTTCTCTATCATTAGATTGAGTTTGGGGAAGAAAAGAAAGAAGGAAGAAGACGAGGAAACATGCCTGTTCAGGGTAGACATCGACCCTAAAAAAAAAAAAGGATAAAAAAACAAGGGTTTTTGAGTGGGAATGCCGGTTTGGTGTGGGTTTGGCTAAAGTGATGGCCATCTAAAGTATTTTTTTTTTGGTAAAATCCTCAAGTAGATATCTATGAAATTCCTTAAACTTTTGGGGTCCTTAAATTATGGCTATCGTAAATGATTTTTTCTTTTTTTTTTTTCTGTAAAGCTTTGCACACAGATCATTTTAACCTATCCTCCTATAGAATATTCTTCATCTAAAAGTTCGTTAAAAATATTCTCACCGCTCTTCTTTAATATCATTACCCTTTCTAAAATCTTTTCGCTTGCTCTTATAGATATAACATGATTTAAGCCCCTACTTTTCCTTTCATTTATCATTGCAAGCTTAAGAACATCTTTCTTTCATTCCATTGTTCCTAACTTATTAGATAGGCCATCATATGCTTCGGACTTTCCATCACTACTTTCTTAACTTCTTTCTTTGTCTTCTGATACATTCATAATTTATCATATTATCTATCCCTTTCAAACTTTGTAGCAACTTATTTTCTCTTACACGGTTTGCCAAACCTCCACACCCATTGCTCGGTCTCTTTATTAGAGTGTATTTTCCATTTTAATCCAACTATTCTCTGTTTCTTTTTTAAATGGTAATCCAACTACCTCTTTTGCAAACTTTCTAAATATAGTAAGCCATTTAATTCCATCACTGTAGTTTCTTCCTCGAAACTCTACTTTTCTTCTTGATCACTTTATAATTAAATGCCGTTGCTCTTTCTTCTTTCAAGTTCTCAAGTACCTTTTATTTACTACTTATATCTTTTTACTTCTAATGCTAACATCTAATGCTACCCTCTTAAAAAATAACCTTATAGTTTTTACAAGCTAATTGATCAATGTTTTATTAGTAGAAAAAAGTCTATTTGGTTCCTATTAACATGCCGCGTATTGTAAGGTTAAATGCCAAAGCAGATTCCAACATTGGCTAGGCAATCATTTACTATCTAAGAAAAGGCTATTTAATGGCATTGGTAAAATTTATCTTTTAACTCATCAATTTTAGGCCCTAAGATGCATGGAATTAATTACGAACAATCAAATGGATGTTATATAAAAAAAATGATAAAAAAAAAAACTGTCTTTGATGGTCTTCTGCAACATGCCAGTGAGATTTGGTAGCATCTTGGAGTTGCATCTAAATATGAGCCTAAACTTCTGACCCAATAACTAAAGAGAAATAATCCCGCGCGTGCTATTACGGACCTACATAAGAATTAATCACATAGGACTCATGCTCAAATAAATCTATACATATAGCAATTATATGTAGTTGTGAAAAAATCACATAAGAATCATGGATGACTCATTTGCATAAGAATCACATAAGGAATCATATAAAAAATTAATATAAAAACCATATAAAAACTCACATAAAATCATGCTCAATTAAACCCACATATATGGTCAAATAAATTCACATATAAAAATAAGAGGCATGGGTATGGTATTATGCATGCCTGGTCCTCAAATTAATTGGTGGGCTTGCATAAATCTTGTCCAAGCCCAACTCTTGAGCTTTCTAAGAAAAACAGAAGCGCTCATTTTGCAGGTTTTGTAATGGTTGGGTTGTGCCGAGTACCCTCATAGGTGAAAGTTCGGGATCCCGAACCCTAGATGGGGGGTGTGAATGGGGTGAGCTTAATTATTGGCGAATTTTAATTCCTTTTTGCCAATTATACTTGAGTGATGTTTATGCAATCTAAAGCACGGAAGTAAATATGATAAGCATTCAACACAAAGATAACCACACACCAAAACAAAACGACTTATAGTGGTTTGACCAAATTGCATACATCCACTCTCGTCTGTGTCCCTACATCCCTACACCCCACTGGTATTCCACTAAATCAATGGAAGTTTATGGTTCACCTCAAACTTTACAACCACTTATGCTCTTAAAAAGGTTATCAATTACCTCTACACATGCTTTTTAAGGCTAAGCAATAATCTTTACTTCAATAGATCTTTTCTCTAAATTGTGTCTAAGAATACACTATAATAGAGATACAATTGAGTGCAAATTGGTACCTCTAAGATAGGCCGATTTGGAAGTGATTTTCAACTTAATGCATGCATGATGATAATTTCAAATATTGCAACTCAAAGTATATTTGCATGCATGATACCTCTAATCTTGTAAAAATGATAGCTCGTAAAAAGTAAGCCTAACAAGATAACTTTTTAAAATGACAAATCATGAAAGTAAGACAGAGGTATGAAATGAAAACACTTGTTTAAATGAGAAATAAACTAGATGACAGGAATATGACATTCAAAGACTAGCAAGTTTGAATGTGAAACATGACATGTGGTTGTCAGGCGTTGTATCCAAAACACAATCTGGCTGAAAGTGATTTTCATGTTAAGGAAAACAACAAGAAAGAATTCAAACACACATAAAAACTTTGCCATAAGATAAAATCAAATATTAAGTACAAGCATGAATATTAACAAAAGGCAACCTAACTTGTGATGATTCTAAGTTTGAAATCCATGGTTTAGCATCCCTTGCCTTCTTTAGCCCCCCCCCCCCCCCCCCCCCCCCCCTCTTCTCATTCTCCTTCCTTAGCCCTCAAAACATCTCAAAAGTTTCACACCTTGGCCGAAGGAATGAGCTTAAATTTATATGAGAAAGTTGCCAACGACTAGTTTTCTCGGTTGACGTTGGACTAAGGCTTGGTCAACCGTGGTTGCAATGGTCGACTAATGGTTGGTTTCACGGTTGGCCGCGGCCATGTCCTTGGTTGACCGAGGACACTGGTTTGACAGACAGAGTTCCGAGTTTTTGGAATTTTCAAGGTGATTTACTTGAGGGACTTCTTTTCCATGGAAACCATGCTTAAGGTTCAAGCACAAATCGAATCAAAGGAGTTTTTCAAAGCATGAACCTAATATGCCTAAGACAGCTTAAGTGAAAACTCATAGGTATGCATGATTAAGACTCAAATCGACAAACCTTTATGCATCCAAGATTTAAAGGATATAAAACCATGCATGCATGAGAAGCTTTCAAAATTTCAAGATTTACAAAATGAATGCATATACGCAAACTTCTAAGTTTTGAAAGATAAGGGACATGCATGAAGATTTTCAAGGTTTGAAAGTTAAAAGCATGTGAGATTGAGAAATCAAGCTTTTACAAAGATATGAATGCATCCACTCAAATTGCAACATATAAAATCCCTAACATTAGGAGGGAGGAGTACCAATTGACAGCCCTTGAAAACAAGCTGTAAATATAAAGCCACAATCACATCCAATAGTCAAATAGTCAACATGATCAAGCATTCAGCCATGCCCAAATGGAAAACTGGCAAATGGGAGCACCAGGGTGATTTGGATGAGGAGAAATGTGGCCAAAATGGAAGTGCAGTAAACTGTCACAATTTAAATTTGTACTATGGGGACTTTTCTCCTCTCTTTTTTCATCCACCCAAGCCTTAAAACTCAGCCCATTACTGCTGGTTGAATATTCAGATTTCCTGTCATACTTCACATAGGGCATTCAAACTATTGCAAACTCAGATCAATGGTAGTTTTTGACTGTTCTAGAAATAGATTATTATAGGTACCATATCATGTACACTAAATATAATCTGATTTAATTGAACTCAAGTTTCTCCACTTGATAATAGTCTCACTTAGACTAAATCACCACGCCTACTGACCCAGAAGGCCATTTCACTTGATCAATGGCCCGTTGAAATCTGGTCCCTTTGTCTCATGAGTGGTTGATGCTGCTGTTGGAAATAGGGTGGGCCTCTAGGATAGGTTTCAAAAACTTTTGACCCACTTAACGCAGGGATCAACTTTCCACAAGGCTATAAAACCCAATCCAAGATCCATGTCCTCAATCTCAGCCATCATGATCAGTAAAACAATTTATCTAGAAGATAGAACCAGCAACTAATAAATCTACAACATGCAAGGAAGTAGATTATACCTTTGGAGCTCGGTTGTGCTCTAATGGAGAAGTAGCGCCTTTCTTTGATGATGAAACGCTTTCACTAATCAAATAGGAATCTCCAAGACCTCTTGATCTTCCAAGCTATGACCCGTATCAGATTCTCCTTTATTCAAGAAGATGGTGGGATCTCCAAGAGAAAACTACTAGGAACTCTAAGGAGGAACTAGAAAGAGAACTAGAAAAGGGAAGAGGAGAAAAGCTCGTGCAACACTTGCACTTAGAGAGCCTTGGGCGTGAATCCCAATGGAAGAAGCAAGCATGGACGTCCAAGGCATCCTCTCCTCTTATTTATAGCTTTTCAAGTTGCCTCCTCTTTGCTAATTACATAGAAGTCTCACTTCCATTAATTAGTAACTTACCATATCATAATTAGAAGTCTCACTTCAAATATGATTAGTAACTTTCTAATTCCTTTCTAATTAAAATAGAAGTCTCACTTCTACTAAAATTAGTAAGTCTACTATTACCACTATTAGAAGTCTCACTTCAAATAGAAATAGTAACTTTCCTTTTATAGTTCAACTAGAATTAGATACTTTCTAATTATTGGGCTAGCGTGGGGACCACTAGGGATTCCTTAGAAAGCTGGCTCCAACTGGGACACGCGACCCCACAACTCATGTGTAATCCGGGCCCACAGTTAATTGCAAATAATTCCACTATATAAATGCAATTGAACTCCAGTCTTAGGAATATTACATAGAAGACCCTAAACTTTCACATTACCACAAGTAAACCCCTCTATCAATATCCATGGATCAATTGGACCTGTCTTCCAAAATAGATCCATATCTTTTTATCCTTGAGCCCCAATTAATTATAATGATCAATAGGTACCTTTCCAATTAAGTCTTAATCGGAATGGGTGCGCACTTACCAATGATAAATCCATTAATTGGCACAAGGGGATATTAGAGATAGATTCCATCTTGACCACTGAATGTTCCCACAGCTCTACTACCATGTACCCAAATCACCGAGGTGTTGACCTACAGTTGGCCTCACTCATTGGTGACTCAAAGCAAATGAATAGATAGAAACTTGAGTTCATTAATGTCTCAGGATTGAGAGCCTATTGCTAGGGAATTATGAGAGCAGACCTTAAAATAAAGACAGTGTTTATAAGGTGCTTCTCATGGTCCTTCAATACATTCAATGTACCAGCACTATGATCCAGAATCTTCCATTCTGATGATCGAGACAAATCACACTATCTCATAGTGATCAAAGTACTGCAACCTTATCAGTATGAGATGTCCAGTCTCATCACTGGTTGTGAATATATTTTAAGTATAAGAGTTGTCATACATGTCTCCCGTATGTGGATCTCATTCATACACATGTATTACATCTAATATACTTGTGGACCCCGGTTCATCTCATGAACCATCATGTCATTCGTATTGGTTATGTGCAAGTATATAATAAATCACCATTCATCTCATGAAAGGAAAGCATGAATATACTGATAAATAAAGAAATTAATCAATTTATTATATCATCTACTGGATTGAGTCCATAAAACTAACAATCTCCCACTTGGGCTCAATGCCAGTTAGAGTTGCATCTCATGCACATCCCTTTTACATATAGCTCAAAGACTTTGGTAGTCAAAGGCTTAGTAAATGGATCTACTAGATTGTCTGCAGAGGCTATCTTGGTGATCGTACATCACCTCTCTGCACAATCTATCTGACCATGTACAACTTCCTCTGTACATACTTTTTGGCTCTTGGGTTATTTGGACTTAATGACTGCCCTGCTGTCATCAGAGTAAACTGTGATTGGCTGTCCTGCCAAAAATACCACTCCAAGTTCCATAAGGAATGTTTTGAGCCAATCTGTTTCCGTAGTTGCTTCTCAAGTAATTACAGCATAAACACATACCCAGAAATTGATTTCCTGGAATCCTGATCTGACTAGAAGTCAGTATCTATGTAACCGACTGGAATCAACTCATCACTGCTATAACTCAACATGTGATCTCTAGTCCTTCTCAAGTATTCGAGAACACATCGTACAACAGTTAATGATAAAGACCTGGGCTAGACTAATATCTGCTGACTAGGCATACTGCGTGACAGATATCCGGTCTAGTACAAAGCATAGCTTACCGTACCAGAACCTTATCTATGTACACATTATTGGGATAAGCCTATCATCCTATTTTTCCAGTCTCAATGGAAATTGATTCCTAGGATGTACCTGGCTTTTCCAAAGTCCTTTATTATCAAAAGTCTTAGCCAACCAAAACTTTTACTGTTGACGATATCCCTATGTCACTCCATAGGAGAAGGATGTCGTCGACATATAATATCAGAAAAAAAAACTACCCAGCGTTCTTGACTTTTCATTTACACATGACTTATCCGGATTCTGATAAAAATCAAGTGACTTGATTTCCTCAATCAATACGGATGTTCCTGTTTCGGGATATTTGCTTGAATCCATAAATGGACTTATGTAGCCTGCAAACTCTTCGTACTTGGTTATTAGCTATAGAACCATCTGGTTACATCATATAGATGTTTTCCTTAAGATTGCCGTCGTGAGACGCTGTCTTGACATCCATTTGCCAAATCTCGTCACCGAGATGAACCGCAATGGATAAGAGTATCCGGATGGAACTCTTCCATCTCGCTCTCATTTTCTTTTGTAGACTCACTTGCACCCAATAGGTTTGCTATTGGCAGGCAAGCCCACAAGTATCCAGACCTGATTAGAGTACAAATACTCCTCCTCAGCTTTCATAGCATCTAACCAATGTCCCAAAACTATGTCATTAACTGCTTTATCATAGTTATAAGGATCTTGTTCCGGTTACACCGGGATTGCCTTGTAAGACTTTCCCTAGACCGAGAACTTGTCAAGGGTCCTGACAATACTCCCACTACGACAAGGCACTGGTGTAACTACTGGGTCAAATATGGGCGGATTTTCTTAAAGTTTGGTTATTCTTGGATTTGGAATTGTTCTTTCTTGAATTTCTTCCAAGATAACCATTTCTAAAGATTTCCAGTTAATCTTATAGCTGCACCTGGTTTGGGTGCAGTGGAGGATGAATTTGGAGCTGCTGCAGTTGATGGGTAGTGATGAGAGTATGTATCTCATTGGTGTAGGGATAAACTTGTTGATTAAGTCAAAATCTGCCCCATTATTCGTCATATGTCCTCCATTGGGATTTCCCATCCCTCCTGTCACTCGCAGGCGCTCTACCTCATCGTTCAATGCATTGTTTACGGCTGCACTAAGAAGTGGGAAAAGATTAGAGTCAGACATTATTGAGCTTGAGAATGTTGTTGCTGTTCTTCTCGTCTCCTTGCGCGGTGGGGTGGGGCCGTGGGGGTTAAGGCTTGGAAACATGGATATAAACCCAAAAGGGGGGATGGAGTCATAATATGACAAGAGTGGATTTCAAGTAGAAGGGTGGAAGAAAGCATATACTTCCACTCCCAAAATCTGCAAATCAAGTACTTCGAATTCTAATATCTTGGCTTAATATATTACATCACTCATGTAGAAACACAAAGGCTTTGATATAAGTATGGTGAAGATCTAAAACTTGAAGGACATATATTGTCATGCCTTCTAGAAGTTTGCATTCTACCAAAAACAAAAACAAAAAATAAAAAAATAGAAGTTTACAAGAATAAATAGCCAAATGGGACTTACCATCTTGCAGATGAACTTGTTGCTCCATGAATTGCAGACGCGCTTTCAGTTCATTGTTTTTGTGTGGGGGTGTTTTCACTAAGCCGAGATCAGCACTAGCCCAGGCCTCAAGACAGAATGATTACGCCTCCCCTAGGCCAAGGGTGACCGCGACTGAAGGGCCGCGGCATTCGCCGAGGTGAGAGCTCCCGAAGTCGGACCTATCCGACCTCGGCATCGACCCCGGCAGCGCGGATCCGACAGAGATTGACGGGACCAACGACAGGACAACGGCGCATGCTAAGGCATGCCCTGCAGATTATCATTACTGACAAAACGGCGCGTACAGGGCACGTGCGCCCCCAGGGCATGGCTCCGGGCCAGGCCTGATGGGACCTGGCCCAAAAGTCAGAACCGCCGCCTGACCCAGCGAGCCTAGCATTTAATGAAGCATGGGTCAGCATTTAATGCATTATGGGCTGAGTGGACGCAGCCACTCGAGTGGCCGGCCCAGTCTTGGAACTCGCCCACAATAGTCAACCCCATCACCTATAAATAGCACCTCCACCTCCATCCTAAAGGTACGCAATCCAGAACACACACTCTTACTCTGTGATTTCCTCTCCATCTCCCTTGCTCGCCCCCTGAACTAACTTAAGCATCGGAGAGCCTTGCGCTGCCTGCAGCCAAGGTCCTTTGACGTTTTTTCTCTCTCTTCCTCCTCAGGTCCAGTCGGAGCCACGGCAACCTTCATCCAAACTACCTGAGTCAAGGGACCCAATCCCCGATTTAAAGTCCTTAATTTTTAGGCACTTACAATTGGCGCCGTCTGTGGGAAGGTACTAACCCATACCCCAAAACCTTTCTCAAAACCTTTCCCAAAACCCTTTTCAATCACCATGGCTCCGAGAAACAAGAGAGGCGCAGAGCACCCGAAGTCCCTCCCCGCAGGGCCACTGGTTCTCCCTGGGCCATTGCCCTACGCATCGAGGGAGGCCGCAGAGGTAGAAAGCTACCACACCGAGTCCGCGTCGTCCCCGCTAGAGGTGGAGGGTCTACCGCGGCTGAACGCTCCCCTTCAGGAGCGCTTCTCGAAGGGCAAGGCCCCGGCAGTGGCGGGGTCACACCGATCCGGGCGCCACTCGGACCGCGAAGGCAACAGAGCCGACCCCGCTCAAGCAGCAATCAGGGCTCAGAATCTCGCCCTCCAGGAGAAAGACGATCTTATCCGCCAGCTTAGGCAGCAGCTTCGAGAGAAGAAAGTAGTCCCCGGGGGCGGTGATCCCGTAGGCAGGAAGGATCCCGTCACCGGCAAAGACTTAAGGGAGCATCTGAATGATAAAAGTCGCGAGCGGAGTCACATCGGGAGTTTTTGCCATAACCATGAGGACAGGGGGTCGGTGCCGAGGTCGGAGGCGGCAGATCAGCAGGCTCTGATCGACCGCCTGGTCAAGCAGGCCATCCAGAACACCCTGAAGGAGGCAGGGCTCGCCCAAAACCAGCCAGACCTCCCCGACTTCGCTGGCCTCGACTCGTCACCCTTCTCCAGAGAAATAATCGAGTACCCCCTCCCTAAGAAGTTCAGCGTTCCGAGGTTCGTACTCTACGATGGAACCTCGGATCCAGCAGCACATCTCCGCCATTTCACCCAAAAACTGTCCGTCTGGGGCGACGTTGGGCACCTCAATTGCAGAGTCTTCTCCTCCAGCCTGGGGTACCTTCCACTCAAATGGTTCTGTGCGCTCCCCGAAGGATCGGTCACGAGCTGGGCTCAGTTGCGGAACTCCTTCCTTGGGAAATTCCAGGCGCACAGAGTCATTCCCAAGACCGACAGCGACATCATGGCCCTCAGGATGAGGTGGAGTGAAAGCATCACTCAAATCGCCAAAAGATTCTGGACGGTTTACAGTCAAATCGACAACTCCTCCGAAGACGTCGCGATCAAGTCCTTCCAGCACGCCCTCCTGCCAGGATGCGAGCTTCGAAAGGAGCTCATCCGAAACCCTGTTCTCTCTGTAACAGCCCTCATGGCAAGGGTAAACAAGTACATCGAGCAGGAGGAGGACGAAGCACGGGCCAATGAGAGCTTTGGCGTTCCTAGGGGCAAGTCTCGGAACGAGAGTCGTCCTCGGCAGGAGGACCGACCGCGGCAGGAGGATCGATCTCGGCGGGAAGATCGAGCCTCTGGGGGGGAGAAGAGGACCTACCGCAGAGAAGAAACAAGCCGAGACCACCACTCGGGTGGCCAATCGTCGACCCCGACCCGCGCTCCAGGAGGAAGCAAGAGACATAGACCGTCCTACTCTTCCCGCGAGAGGGTCAATACGGTTTTCAAAGAGCCGATTCACCAGATACTGGAAAAGATCCAGGGAAAGCCATACTTTAAATGGCCATTCCCTATGAAGGGCGATCCCTCCACGAGGGATCAGACGCAGTTCTGCGCTTACCACAAGCAGAACGGGCATAACGCTGAGGGCTGTTACTCCCTCAAGGATCATCTCGAAAGGCTCGTCAAGGACGGGCACCTGAAGGAATACTACAAGATAGCAGGCAGCGGGAGCAGCGACCGACCTCGACGCCGAACTGAGGAGAATCACGACAGCGACGGGTCGGAAAGGATCATAAGCGTCATCCACCTGGCCCCTACCAAGCAGAGCAGCGGTCAGGCGCGCGCCGAGGCCAGGAGGGCCTCCCATGGGAAACAGGTCATGTCGGCCGAGCTCGGGCCATCCTCTAAAAAAGCTCGCAAAGAGAGGCCGAAGATCTGGTTCTCGGACGAGGACTTGAAGGGGGTTCAACTCCCCCACAATGACCCACTAATTATGACCCTGAAGTTGGGTAGTTGCAAGGTGCAGAGGATCCTCGTCGACCCCGGCAGCTCGTCCGAGATCCTCTACTTCGACTGCTTTACTAAGATGGGGCTCACAGAAGAAGACCTCCAGGAGGCGCGGATCCCCCTGATAGGGTTCAGCGCAAAGCCCGTATACCCCAAAGGGAGAGTCTCCCTCAAAGTCCAAGTAGGGGGCGCATCAGTGGTGGCTGACTTCCTCGTAGCAGACACGCCATCTCCCTACAATGCCATCGTAGGGAGGAGCTGGCTACACCAGATAGAGGCCGTCCCCTCTTCCTACCATCAAAAGCTCAAATTCCCTTTGGAAAAGGATGGCGGAGTTGAGATAGTCACAATCGACGGAGACCAGCAAATGGCCAAGCGTTGTATGATGGCCGTGGTGTCCGGCGAGGAAGAGCCGAAACAAGTGCACATGGCAGAACTAGAAGCAGAGCTAGACAGGGTCGGCCGCGATCCAGGAGAGAAGAGTATCGAGGATCTCACCGAGATCAGGATCGACCCCAATGATCCTGAGAGGCACTTCCTTCTTGGGAGTCAGCTCGCCGAGCAGGAAAGGTCCGAGCTGCTCAGTTTCCTGTTGCAAAACAGAGACGTCTTCGCCTGGACCCCGCAGGAGATGCCAGGCGTGAACCCCGAGGTTATGAGCCACAGGCTGAATGTAGACCCTCAAGTCAAGCCAGTGGTTCAGAAGGTGAGAAGGTCCGGGATCGACCAGTCTGCGGCCGTGGTCGAAGAGGTGGAAAAACTGCTAGAGGCGAGCGCCATCAGAGAGGTCCAGTACCCGAAATGGCTGGCGAATACCGTGGTAGTAAAGAAGAAGACCGGAAAATGGAGAGTCTGCGTCGACTTCACTGATCTCAACAAAGCATGTCCCAAAGACTGCTTCCCTCTCCCAAAGATCGACCAGATGATTGACGCCACCGCCGGTCACGAAAGGATGAGCTTTCTCGACGCCTACCGCGGTTATCATCAGATACCCATGTACGGACCAGATCAGGAAAAAACGGCATTCATCACTCCTAGGGGAACCTACTGCTATAAGGTGATGCCGTTCGGACTCAAAAATGCGGGGGCAACCTATCAGAGATTGATCACCGAAATGTTCCAGGAGCAGCTCGGCAAGACAGTCGAGGTATACATCGACGACATGGTCGTCAAATCCACCCGATCTCGCGACCATCTGACGGATCTCAGCCAGATTTTCGACGTTCTCCGGAAGTTCGGTCTAAAGCTGAACGCCTCCAAATGCGCCTTCGGAGTCGGGTCCGGCAAATTTTTAGGGAGCCTCGTCACGCGACGGGGTATTGAAGCAAACCCGGACCAGATCTCCGCTATCCTGGGAATTCAGAGCCCGGCAACGACGAAGCAGGTCCAAAGGCTCACCGGCATGGCCGCCGCCCTCAACCGCTTCATCAGCAAGTCTTCTGACAAGTGCCGCCCTTTCTTTCAATTGTTAAAAAAAGAACCTGAGATTTAAGTGGACCCCAGAATGTGATTCGGCCCTCCAGGGACTCAAGGCTTACTTGGCCTCGCCTCCACTACTGTCAACCCCGAAGAAAGGCGAAACATTGTATTTATACTTGGCAGTCTCCAACCATGCTGTGAGCTCAGTACTGATCAGAGAAGATGAAGGGCAGCAAAAGCCCATCTACTATATAAGCAAGACCCTCCTCGATGCAGAAACCAGGTACCTGCCAATGGAGAAGCTCGCACTGGCCCTCGTCAGTGCCTCCCGGAAGCTCTCGCACTATTTCCAGGCCCACACGATAGTGGTGGTTACGGAGCACCAACTCAAGTCCGTCTTCCGGAAGGCTGACTTCTCTGGGCGAGTTTCGAGATGGGCCGTGGAGCTGGGGCAATACGACATCCAGTACCAGCCCCGAACAGCGATCAAAGCACAGGTCTTCGCAGATTTCATCGTCGAGTTCACTTCCCCGAGTTCGGCGCCGAGCTCACTCGACCCCGAACTGGGGGGCAAGGGGCAGGATGGCCTAGTCCCGGAGACCGATTACGAGCAATCTCGGTACACCTCCCGAGATCCGGCTTGGAAGGTCTTCGTTGACGGGTCTTCCACCTCTAGAAGGGCCGGCGTCGGCGTAGTCCTCCAGTCTCCAGAAGGGCTAGTCATCGAGCAAGCCCTGACCCTTGACTTTCGAGCATCAAATAACGAGGCGGAGTATGAAGCATTGCTGGCAGGGCTGAATAGTGCCAAGGTTCTCGGAGCTCAACAGCTGGTGATCTACAGTGACTCGCAGTTGGTGACGAGCCAGCTCACTGGAGATTATCAGGCTTGCGACGACAGAATGGCGGCCTATTTAACCCTCGCCAAGAAACTCCTCTCCCAATTCCCGGAAGTAGAAGTCAAACAAATCGGCAGAGACTCTAACTCACACGCCGACGCGCTCGCCAACTTGGCCTCCGCCGTCGAGGCTGGAAAAAAGAGAACTATAGAAGTGGGCTCACTAACATCGCCAAGTATAGAGCTCAGCCCGCCACGGCAAGTCATGTACGCCGACCTCGGGCCCAGTTGGATGGATCCCATCATCGCGCACCTCAAAGACGACCAACTCCCCGAGGACAGAGCGCAAGCTCACAAGATCAGGCTCCGGGCAGCCCGGTTCTGGCTCTCTCCAGAAGGAAAGCTGTACAGGAAATCCTTCACGGGCCCTTACCTCCAGTGCGTCCACCCAAGCCGAGTTGAAGACTTCCTTTACGAAATACATGAAGGCATCTGCGGAAGTCACATCGGAGGAAGGTCACTAGCATACCGGGCTATAAGCCAAGGATACTGGTGGCCATACATGCAAAAGGACGCACAGATGTACGCTATGAAGTGCGAAAAGTGTCAGAAATTCTCGCACAACCTCCATCAACCTGCACAGGATCTGAGCCCACTCTCCAGTCCATGGCCTTTTGCTCAGTGGGGGCTGGACATTATGGGACCCCTCCACCGAGCTCCGGGGAATAAAAGGTGTCTGATAGTGGCCACCGACTATTTCACCAAGTGGATAGAGGCGGAAGCGTTGTCTTCCATCACCGAGCGGGACTCCAAGAATTTCGTTTGGAAGAACATCGTTACAAGGTTCGGTATCCCCCGAGTCTTGGTCTCGGACAACGAGACCCAATTCGACTCCAGCCTCTTCAAAAACTTTTGCAAGGAGCTCGGCATCAGAAACCACTACTCGACTCCGGCCTACCCCCAAAGCAATGTCCAAGCCGAAATCTCCAACAAAGTGGTCTTGGATGGGCTCAAGAAGAGGCTCGATGGGGCAAAGGGAAGATGGGTAGAAGAGCTACCCAGTGTGTTGTGGGCTTACAGGACCACTCCGAGGCGCTCCACGTCAGAAACTCTATTCTCCTTGGCATACGGAATGGAAGCCGTGATCCCTCTCGAAATCGGCCCTCCAACGCTCAGATCTGAACTCTTTGACCAGGACCAGAACGATAAAAAGCTAACCCTAGGACTGGACCTGGCCGAAGAACGCAGAGAAGCTGCTTCCATCCGTTTAGCAGCCTATCAACAACGGCTAGCAAGAGACTACGGCCAGAAAGTTCGGGAAAGGAAGTTCTCCATCGGAGAGCTGGTCCTAAAGAAGGCGCTGCCCGTAGACAAGGATCCGAATCAGGGCAAGTTGGCCCCGAACTGGCGCGGTCCGCTCAAGATAGTCTCGACCGCGGGACGGTCCGCATATAAGCTTGAGGATATGAATGGGAAACTGCTGCCGCGGCCATGGAACGCGTCGCACCTCAAGAAATTTTACTTTTAAATGTATTCAGTTTATGCAAAATCAATGAAGGTCATTTCCTCTCAAGAAAGTTTCTCTTTGTGTTCTCCATTTCGTGCGCGTCTCGGCCCTCGTGCCAGATAGCCAGCACGGCCCCTGGTGACGAGCCAGGGGGACTTCTCCATTATGTGCGCATCTCGGCCCTCGCGCCAGATAGCCAGCACGGCCCCTGGTGACGAGCCAGGGGGACTTCTCCATTACGTGCGCATCTCGGCCCTCGCGCCAGATAGCCAGCACGACCCCTGGTGACGAGCCAGGGGGACTTCTCCATTACGAACGCATCTCGGCCCCCGTCCCAGATAGCCAGCACGGCCCCGGGTGACGAGCCAGGGGGACTTCTCCATTTCGTTCGCGTCTCGGCCCTCGCGCCAGATAGCCAGCACGGCCCCTGGTGAGCATTGCACGACTACCCAATACTAGATGATCCCAGACACTCACCGAGCTCGTATACTTGAAAGAAAAGTGGTATCACTCGCTCGCCATTACGTTGCGAAAAACGCTCAGTCCCTCGGGTAAAACCTACATCGCACTAGGCGCGGCTAATTAATAGTCCCCGAAGTACGGTCTCGGCCATATAGCCGAAAAGAAACACTTGCAAACATTTAGATCAAACGCAAGCACAAAGTCACACGGACAGACATGAAGAAAGATTTTCATTCAATGAAGGTTCCTTTTTACATAAAAGGCGCGATGCGCCTAAACAAAAGATACATCAAAAAAAAGGGGGGGGGACAACAGCAGGCAGACTTCACGCGGCAGGCGGAGCTTCCGATGTAGACGCCACGACAGGGGCCTCAACTGCGGCAGGCGCCTCAGGCACTACGAGGGGGGGTTCCGGACCCGGCTGGACGGCTGATCCCGTCTCCACCTCCTCCGCGGCACCCGAGCACGGATATTCATCCGGCCTCGCATAGGCGGGATGGTCGTGGGAGACGCCCATCTTGTCCAGGGCCGCCCTCCACCCCATCTCCCAAGCCGAGATCCGGATGTCGTTGACCTGCGCGGCATACTCGTCGCCCGCCGCGTCGACACCGTCCTGGAAGGCGAGCTTGACTTCGGCTTGGAGTGTGAGCTCTAATTCTTCCTTTTGGCTCTCCAGCCTCACGACCGTCCGCTCCAGCTCGGCCTCCCTCCTCTTTGTCAGGTCGAACACCGGCTTTAGCTTGTCGTGCTCGGCAAAGAGGGATCGGTGCGTGTCCTCGTACTCAGACACCTTCGCCTTCGTCTCTTCCAGGTCCTTCTTGTGCTGTTCACAGACAACCTGGATCCTCTTCAGCTCGGCGTGGCACTTCTGAATGCGGGACACCGAAATCTGGGCCATCTGGACGCTCTGCAGGGAAGAAGATCCACCAGTAAGCGAAAGCCATAGCCAAATGAGAAGTACAAAAAGGAAGTAGGACTTACACTCAGATTTGCCTTCATCTGCGCTGCCAGCAGGGAGATGTCGTCCAAATCTGGGCCATCTGGACGCTCTGCAGGGAAGAAGATCCACCAGTAAGCGAAAGCCATAGCCAAATGAGAAGTACAAAAAGGAAGTAGGACTTACACTCAGATTTGCCTTCATCTGCGCTGCCAGCAGGGAGATGTCGTCCATTTTGTCATGGTTCTCCATGTCCCGCGGCAGGGCACAGGCGCTCCCCAGGCAAGCGACCACGGATGGTCCCCCCGAGAGGCGATCCTCCACCGAGAGCGGCCTCCCAGGTTGGAGCATCAAGTTCGGCCTCCAGGGGGCGGGGTGAGCCCGCGTTGCCATGTCGGCCCCGGACGATTCCCCCGCCGAGCCCTCTACCCGGGCCCTCTTCCTGGCCTGGTCGTCCCCTTGCATGGCCAGAGTAGTGGAAGGTCCCGGGGTCCCGCTCCCAGTCGCGGCAAGTGTCGTCGGGGTCCGGTTGGGTGGAGGCGCGGAGGATGTCGAAGGTGCACTCGATGACGAGGGAGCGCGGGAAGAAGATGGCGCGCCCCGACCTTTGCCGGTCATTGGCACGGCCTTGAGGTTCTGCAGGACTGGCTTCGGGCTGGACCGGTCCATTTCCTCTTCAGACTCCGAATCTGACAGAACGATCCTTCCGATCGTCTCGGCGTTGTCTTCGGACTCCGAAGTGGACGCCTTAGAATTAGACGAAGAACGATCCCCTGGATCCGCCGCGGTTGGTTCTTCGTCCGCTGCGGCCTCCTTGTCAACCTCCGCCGCGGCTTGCTTGCGGTGGGCAGTCTGCTTCTTATCCTTGTAGCCGCGGTACCTCGGCTCGTACCCTAGCAGCCTCCACGCAGACCTGTCGCCGTGGCCGTGGTAGTTTTCCAAAGAGCGGATCCAAGCTCTGTTCGGCTCCCAGCCCTCTCGAAAAGCGGCCGCTCTTCTCTGACGAACGCCTGCAGAGCAAACAAGGGACATCAGATCGGCAAGTACAAAAAAGCATGAGAAATAAAAGGACGTACTCAGGGTTTGATTACTTGGAGGGGTGCCGTAGTGATGAGGGATCCTGAAATTTCTTGCCGAGATGGGCTCGTCGTCACCAAACTCCCAATTGCCAGTGACCATCAGGCGATCGTCCCCGGCATATTTATTGGAGTCTTCTAAGGCCTGCACGAAGGGCCTCCGCCCCGACTTGACGCGAAGGTAGTACATGTCCTTCCCGGACTTGCAGATATCGTAGGCCTCCTCGATATCGTGGACGCCGAGACTGATGCCCATAATTGTATTGAGTGCGTCCGTACCCATTACAATTTTGAAACTGTTAGGCATCAGTTGGCAGGGGCAGAGATGCCATGCTCGGAGACAGTCCCTAAGCAGAGGGCGGAGGGGAAACCTAACCCCGCCCTCGATCACGGCCACCAAGGGGAACGGCATCCAGCCGTCACAAAAATCCCTAATGGCATAGGACATGACTGTAGCCGCCATGACCTGGACCCCCTCTGGTATATCATACCTAGCCCTAAGGTCAGCTAGCCCCCTCTCGGACTCTATCCAATGGCTGTAAATACCCATCCCTTAGGAAAAGACGCTAGGGAACGAAAAGAATGTACTAAGAAGCAAGAAGAAAACCCTAGACAGAGACAGAGAAAGCCCTAGACAGAGAAAGTCCTAGACAGAACTGAAACCTAGAAAAACAGAATGGAACAGAAAGAAGTGGAAGGAGACTTACGGAAGGATTAGGGCGCAGAACAGAGTCCTGACAGCACCTCTTTCGGAAAAAGAGCCTGGAGATTCCCTGCAACAGGCCTCTTTCGTTCGACAGAAACGAAGGCAGGAGAGCTCCAAGAGCGAAAGGAAGAAGAAAGCAAGGAAGGAGGAAGACAGAATGCAAGTAAAAGAAGAAGAAGAAGGGGCGAGCCCCTATTTATAGCCAAAGGATAGGCGCCTAATCATGGCGCCTCTTCGAATTTCAAGAAGGGCGCGCCTTTTCACTACGCGCGCCGTCGTGAAAAGACGAGCCAGCCAAATAAAGAGAGACACGTGGAAGCGCCAGCTTGTTTCTCGTGCGCCATTTAATGCCTCGGGTACGGAAGCAACAGCGGATATGAGTAAAGATGCCAGCTACCGAAACGGCGGTGGAATTCCGAAAGCCAGGAGACGTTTGAGCTCCCCCGAGCCCGGGCAGGAAGTTATCTGAGCACCGCGGCATATTGCATCTCGGCGAGACCTATTCAGCTTCCGACCTCAAAGAGTTGACACCCTTAAAAGCTCGGAAGACTGGGGGGCAATTGTGTGGGGGTGTTTTCACTAAGCCGAGATCAGCACTAGCCCAGGCCTCAAGACAGAATGATTACGCCTCCCCTAGGCCAAGGGTGACCGCGACTGAAGGGCCGCGGCATTCGCCGAGGTGAGAGCTCCCGAAGTCGGACCTATCCGACCTCGGCATCGACCCCGGCAGCGCGGATCCGACAGAGATTGATGGGACCAACGACAGGACAACGGCGCATGCTAAGGCATGCCCTGCAGATTATCATTACTGACAAAACGGCGCGTACAGGGCACGTGCGCCCCCAGGGCATGGCTCCGGGCCAGGCCTGATGGGACCTGGCCCAAAAGTCAGAACCGCCGCCTGACCCAGCGAGCCTAGCATTTAATGAAGCATGGGTCAGCATTTAATGCATTATGGGCTGAGTGGACGCAGCCACTCGAGTGGCCGGCCCAGTCTTGGAACTCGCCCACAATAGTCAACCCCATCACCTATAAATAGCACCTCCACCTCCATCCTAAAGGTACGCAATCCAGAACACACACTCTTACTCTGTGATTCCCTCTCCATCTCCCTTGCTCGCCCCCCTGAACTAACTTAAGCATCGGAGAGCCTTGCGCTGCCTGCAGCCAAGGTCCTTTGACGTTTTTTCTCTCTCTTCCTCCTCAGGTCCAGTCGGAGCCACGACAACCTTCATCCAAACTACCTGAGTCAAGGGACCCAATCCCCGATTTAAAGTCCTTAATTTTTAGGCACTTACAGTTTTCAACAATGAGACTGATGGTGTCGCTCTGTCCAAAATATAAGAAGTGAGTTTCAATGATTATAAGGACAAGATTCTTCTGCAATAACAAAAGTAAATTTGACTATAAAAGTGAGTTTCGATGACTGCAAGGATATTCAACCCATTGCACTAAATGTGATTTACTTGACTATAAACTATCAGCCTACTACCTTACTTCTCGACAAAGGCTATTCATTATTTAGGAGGTGAAAATACCTTTGCCATTTCCAGCTGCGCAGACAATGCGGTCACTTTTGTTTCCAAGTCTTTCACTTTCTGCTCAAGCTCTGATACATAGCACCTTTTACGCTCTATGGACCTTGCAGCAGACTGCCTATTTCCCAAAATTCTAACAGGGATGTGAATTTATAGTCAATGTACTATACGGGGCTAAACTTAGAACAATAACACATATGAGTGACTGTAGCATTTAGCTGTTCAACTTGAACCTTGACCTTTGATTGGAAGAAATAAATCAAAAAAATTGTATAAATTATAGATGGAGTAAAGGGCGCAAACCTGAGAGGGGGCTGGATGTAAAGACAAGGGAAATTTTCAAATATGGTCTTAAGTTTTTGCCTTATTTCAAAAAAGGACACATTGTAATAAAACTCTCATTCACTTCCTCTATATTCTCCTGATCATTTCCTTCGCCGAAGTCCTCACGGTGATCAAGGATACTCAGTATTCCCACAGAGATTGACTACTTGTAGTGGCTGCCGAAACCATGTCATGGATTTAAATGAAAGATAATTTGGGTACTTAAAAAAAAGGAAAAAATTTGCCCAAAAATAACTTTAAATAAATGAATCATGAATGTACTTAATTAAAAACGTCCTAAAAAACTTAGGGACTAATTTGAAAGGTTTTGAAACTTGTATCCTTTTTTAAAATAAGGCCGAAACTTAAGGACTTTTTTGAAATTCTCTCAAAAAAATACTTAAAAGATAATGAAGTGAAGCCGATACACACACGTGTCTTTTTCTTGTGATATATCTATTGAAGTATTTTCTTTTAAGAAAAAACTCATAGTCAAACAGTGTGGAGTTTTTATTTGGTTAGAACTTAGTTGAAATCTGCAAGCAATAAAAGATGGTAGCTTAGATTTACTCATATAACCAATTATAAGTAACTAATATTATCATCTATACATCTAGTATGTATTGGTTTCTTTTGATATCTTTTGAACCCTGCCCTCAATAGACTGAAATTTACTTTTGTAAGCATACACATGCATATACATACACCTTTTGTTTTAATTCCTAGCCAAGAAAATCGAAGATATTGACCCTACCCATTAAGCTCAAACTGCAACCTTTTCTACCATCTAGCATTCAAAAGGGATCCACCCTTAGGCCTCCAAAACTAAACTTGCAGTATTATTCATTGCAAATCATCAAAAGATGCTGGCACTTGAACAAATTGAAATTGCCTTGCTAACTTGTATTAAAGCATGGAGCTAACTAGCGATGAAGTATGCAACTATTTGCTAACTAATAACCACAACTACGACAAAACGCAAGACAAGAGTAAAATTCTTCAACATGGCCGACTAAAAAGTTAAAGATAATTTAACAAATAAAACATGGCGCAAGCTAGTAATTATCATTCAAATATCTCTTCAAATCAGTACTAGCAGGCTCAGCAAATGATCTAGGACTACATGAGGATTTTGATTCTTAGAAAAAAAGAATTTTGAAACCAATTATCAGAATATATATACAAGGATCATATATTTTTGTATCAATATATAAGGAATCAAAGTATACATTTACTACTCCCTTACAATTGCCCATGAAAAACTACCTCTTTGCTCGCTTCGGGTTAACAAGGGCAATCTTAGCTAGCTTCGCCGCAGATAGCGCTTTCCTTGATTCTGGTGATAGGGTCCATTCTAGACTGGATATGAGCAATTCAGGTTTAGTCGAGGTGAGCCCATCGAAGGAGAGGCTCTGTTGATGCTTAACTATAGGCTTTTCACTAGGACTAACCATCATATTTATGTTGGAATAGAGCGCCTGTGGCGTTGCCTGCGCAGAATCCCCACCCCCTTCAAGACCATAGAATCCCAAAGAGGAATTCAATTTATCCATATCCATGTACATGGCTATGAGATCTTCCCCATTCTCATTAACATTTTCCTCAGACAATTCTGGGCCATCGAAAGCGCCCACAACGTTAGGACTGCTACCAAATCTGACCTTGTTAGGCAAACAAGGCAAATCAGATTGGGCTCTCCGATGACCACCGTGTTAGAAAACAAGATCTAGATCTATGATCCAGAAAACCTTATACAACCAAGATCCTCCATGTCAAATCATCGGGAGATGTAAAGAGAAAACATACCTTGATCCATTGAGGAAGTTGTTCACAGGTTGTTGACCTTCCAATCCAATATGGCTACGCAGAGAAACCTTCTTTCTGATGATGGGATGTCAGAGAGAATAGGAACTTGCCATATGAATTGGGGACCATAACCCTAATATATAATAATGAGATTATCATAGCTTTTGCTATTTCTAATTTGGCCCCTCATCAAATTAGAAATAACATTCTGGTATCTACACATTAATCCCATGACAATTATACCCTTAAGCTTTAAAATTTTAAGTCTTAATTAGATCACTTTAATTTAGGCTTAACCAAAAAATAGCATAACACATTTAATATTTATATGTGTGGCCCCACATGATGGAATTTCCCAACAATCTCCCACTGGGCCATATATGTAACTTAAAAATGTGTATTTCTATATGAGCTCCAAAATTTTGCTATCATAATTTTAGGGTATATCCGAACAATCTCGTCCATTGATTTTGCTGATATAGGATCAAAGCAATTTTCGTAACATTTAACATGACTAAACCCATCAATGGTCACTTACACCAACATAACCAAATGACATAGATCAATCATGGATGCGTAGCATGGAAAGTACATGCAATGTGATCGATACATGTCTAGTTCCAACTGGTCCTACTTTATTCCTTAATGAGATCAATGTTTGATACAATGTAACAGAGTGAAATGAATTGAAGAATGTATTTCTGATCAGAAAAATATCCAAATACATAAATGCATAAGTATGTCCAAAATTAAACATAAAGCAATAGAATATAAACTGATACAAACTCCCACTATAATGTGATATCCTCACATAAAATAATACCCATATGAGCAGTGTGCTCATGAAAGACCTTGGGTGGTAATCCCTTTGTAAGCGGATCCGCTATCATGGAGTTTGTCCCAATGTGCTTTATGGATATCTGTCCATCCTGTATTCTCTCCTTTACAACTAGGAACTTAATGGTAATATGTTTTGACTTAAATGAGCTCCTGTTGTTGTTCGAATATAACACTGCCGACTTATTGTCACAATATAGTGTGAGTGGTCTTTCAATACCCTTCAGAACTCGCAGCCCAATGATAAAATTCTGCAGCCATATTCCATGGTTAGATGCCCCATAGCATGCTACAAACTCTGCTGCTATGGTGGAATCAGTAACGAGTGTTTGTTTTGCACTCCTCCAAGAAATAGCTCCACCAGCTAACAGGTAGATGTAGCCTAATGTGGATTTCATACTGTCTTGGCATCCAGCAAAATCGGAGTCGGAATACCCTATGATCTCCAACTGATCCGATCTTCTATATGTGAGCATGTGATATTTTATTCTCTGTAAATACCTCATAACCCGCTTGGCTGCTTTCTAATGATCATTTCCAGGATTACTTAAATATCTGCCTAACATGCCAACAATGTACGCAATATCTGGACGCGTACACACCTGAGCATACATTAGACTCCCTACAGCTGATGCATAGGGAATCTTTTGCATTTCCTGAACTTCAAGGTTAGTTTTAGGGCACTGATGAGACTGAACTTGTCTCCCTTAGCGACAGGGGTGTCACCTGGTTTGCAGTCCTGCATGCCAAATTTTTTGAGTACTGTATCGATATAACATCTTTGTGATAATCCAAGAATACCGTGAGAGCGATCACGTTGTATCTGGATCCCTAATACAAAGGAGGCATTACCAAGATCTTTCATCTCAAAATTCTTTGATAGAAATCTCTTGGTTTCATACAACATGCCTATATCATTTGTGGCAAGCAGTATGTCATTGACATACAAAACTATGAATATGTGCTTACTCCCACTGAATTTGTAATACACACAATTATCAACAGCGTTTGTCTCAAAACCAAACGAGATAATCACATGATGAAACTTATGATACCACTGACGAGAAGCTTGCTTGAGTCCATAGATGGACTTTGTCAATTTACAGACCATATTCTTTGGGGTCTCCCAACTCAAAGTTTTTTGGTTGCACCATATAAATTGTTTCGTCAATGTCAGCATTGAAAAAAGTTGTTTTGATGTCCATTTGATGAAGCTCAAGATCAAAATGTGCAACAAGTGCCATGATTGTCCTAAAAGAGTCTTTCGAAGAAACCGGAGAGAAAGTCTCTTTAAAGTCAATCCCTTCCTTTTGGTTAAAGCCTTTAGCTACAAGATGAGCCTTATACCTCTCCACATTACCATTCGAATCCCTTTTGGTTTTAAAAATCCATTTGCAACCAATGGGCCTCGCACCTTCTGGTAATGGAACAAGTTCCCAAACCTTATTGTCTTGCATAGACTTATACTCCTCATTCATGGCATCAATCCACTTTTGAGAGTTGGAAACTTGCATGGCTTGATGGAAGTTGATTGGATCATTTTCCACCTTCCAATGTCTTCCTCATGTTCCTGGAGAAATACGAAAAAATCGTCCGGAATAACATTTCTCCTTTCTCTGGTGGATCGTCTTAATGGTACTAGTTCTTGAGGTTGTAGAGTTTGTTCCTCAAGGACAATGACCTCATCTTGAATAAGGGATTGATCAACATTGTCTGGTTGAGGATCCGGATTCGCTTCTTGATCAATGACAGGCATAGAAACCGATTCTTCCTCAAAGACAATATCTCTAACCTTATTTCTCCCCCCAAACTCAGCATCCTCAAAAAATGTTGCAGTTCTCGTCTTAAAAATTGACCTAAGTGTGGGATCATAAAACTTATAGCCCCTAGATCGCTCAGAGTAGCCAATGAAGTAGCGGCTAACAGTTTTGGAGTTCAATTTCTTTTCATGTGGCATGACATCCCCAAATGTGAAAATGCTTTAGACTAGGCTTTCTGTCTGTCCAAAGCTCATAAGGTATTTTTACAGCTGCTTTAGTTGGCACTCTATTCAGAATATAAGCTGCTATTTTGATTGCTTCTCCCCAGAGTGACTCTGGTAAAGAAGAATGACGAATCATAAAAGAAGAATGACGAATCATACTCCTTACCATATCCTTAAGAGTCCGGTTTCGCCTTTCAGCAACACCATTCATGCTAGGTGACCATGGCATGGTGTACTGTGGGACGATTCCACATTCCTCTAGGAATTTAGCAAATGGTCCTGGACGTTGTTCACCTGAACCGTCATATCTATCGTAATATTCACCACCACGGTCATACCTGACACTTTTTATTTTTTTGTTGAGTTGGTTCTCAACTTCAGCTTTAAATGTTTTGAACACGTCCAAAGATTGTGATTTCTCATGAATGAGAAATAGGTACCAATAGCGAGAGTAATCGTCTATGAATGATATGAAATACTGTTGGCCATTCCAGGAAGCCGTAGGGAATGGTTCACATATATCTGTGTGTATCAATTCTAAGACGTCGGTAGTTCTATTGGCACCTAATTTCTTTATTTTGGTATGTTTTCCCTTGACGCAAGCAATACAAATATCAAAGTCTGTAAAGTCAAGGGAATCTAAAATTCCATCAGACACAAGTCGCTCAACTCTAGTTTTAGAGATGTGACCTAAGCGTTTGTGCCATAATGTGGCTGAATTTTCATTACTCAATTTTCGTTTAATACCTCGTGATTCCACATGCAAGGATTCATTATAAGAAGCGATTGTATCAAGCAAATATAAGTGGTCATATAGACATAGAGAACCAGTTCCAATAACATTTGAATTTATAGATAAACTGAATTGATTGTTTCCAAATGAACAAAAATAACCAAATTTGTCCAATAAAGAAACTGAAACCAAATTCCGTCTAAAAGACGGTACAATAAAAGTATCTACTAAATCCAAATAATAACCAGTTTTTAATAACAACCTAAAATGCCATATTGCCTCTACTTATACCGAGTTGCCATCGCCCACAAAGAGGTGTCTTTCAGCATCACTTGGCTTTCGGCAGCTCAGGCAACCCTGCATAGAAACACTGATGTGAGTAGTAGCACCAGAATCTAACCACCACGTGTTTCTAGGTACTGAAGCGAGATTTACCTCAGAACAGACCAAAGCAAGAAATGTACCTTTCTTTGCACGCCAAGCGTGATATTTGGTACAATCCTTCTTCACATGTCCAGGCTTGTTGCAAAAGAAACAACCCTCATTTGTTTGCTGTTGTTTCTTTTGGGCTGGACCCTTAGCAGTTTCATTATTCTTCCTTTTTTTGCCCTTATCCTTAGAGGTGCTAGTCAAATAAGCACTTTCTGTCCTGTCTTGCTTCAATCTCTCTTCCTTTTGCACACAGTAAGAAATGAGCTCATTAAGAGTCCATTTCTCCATTTGACAGTTGTAACTGACCTTAAATTGACTGTATTGTGCAGGAAGTGATATTAATACCAAATGCATGAGCAAGTCGTCAGACAGCTCGAGCTTCAGTGCCTTAAGCTTAGAAGCAAGATGAGACATATCCATAATGTACTCCCGTATGTTCCCCTTGCCATTGTACTTCATAGGAATCAAGCTTTGTAAAAGCGTGCTTGATTCTGCCTTATCGTTTTTCACAAAACGCTTTTTAATCTCTTTTAGGAATTCTTTTGCTGTGGTTAACTTGTTAGATACTGCACCCCTAAAAGCCTCCGGAATGCCGCGCTTGATGATCATAAGACTCATGTGAATTGAGCGATCCCACTTCTCAAAGTTCTTTTTGTCATCAGGAGAACTTGTATCCGTAAGAGAAGCGGGTTGCTCAATCCGTAGTGCAAGGTCTAGATCCATGCAGCCAAGAACAATTTCTATGTTCTCTTTCCAATCCTTAAAGTTAGTCCCATTAAGCACATGTATTGAGTTGATATTAGCAGATATAGTAGAAACACTATTTGTAAAGAGAACAAAAAACAAACAGACAAACATGCTCATATTGATAACCAAATACAATAATCAACATATTCAAATAATGGTAAGTCTCATCGCAAGATACCTAGCACAATATTAAATATCAAGTCTTTGGACAGTAATATTAATTGTAAATGGTACTCTTGTTGTAGTGATCGAACATTGACAATAATTTATGTCAAATAATAAAGAGCAAGGCTCTCCTAAGCTTAAGCTTATAATATGATTCCGTAAGCTAACACTTCTAGGGCCCATCCTTGATCCATCCAAATGGACCAAATACACGCCCCGTTAAATTGCACAAGCTCACCAACTTTTGGTCAAATCCGAATTTACTAGACCGTTGGATCGACTATGTACCAATCCGAATAGACCGTTGACCATTAAACTTTTGGTGCCCAGATGGAGATGATAGAAACCACAATTTGGGTTGATTTTTTGTAGGAAGGAGGGTCCCAGGGATTCCTTGAAATCCCCCCCACCCCCATCCCCATATGGGTCCCCAAGTGGGCCCCACTACGTAATTGAGTTTACTTCAGCTTACCTTATCTTAAGCTTCAGCTTAGGAGAGCTGGCCCCAATAATAAATCTATCTTTGGATCGACGTATTATTTACATGTAAAACCTTATAATCGTCACATGTTTACTACCACAGGTGTGTATGCAATCCGGCCAAGTATTAACCTTCCTTTGGGCCGACTAAGACCCGCATGAGTTTACAAACACACAAACATCCAATATTCCGCATGAACAATCTACACAAGAGAGGTCACTTTGTTGACATTTTGTTTCAATTAGCCCATTTAGAATAATGGACTATCTTATTTAACCATAAAAGATATACCATAAATTATTTGAATTTGTTTTGTAGAAAACCTTAGGTTTTGTTGCGCCGCCGCCCAAACCTTACGCCGCTTACAAAAATCAAACATAAAAATAATAATAATAAAAAAATAAAACGTCGAATGGCGGCGCAAAACCCATCAATCCAAAAAACTCAGAATTGATACATATTTCAAAAACCCATAGACCCAAATATGCAGATCTGAATCCATATGTCAAAACCCATATATCACATAACAATGCATAAACAACATATCAAATATCATCAAATCGACCCATGCGCAGATCTGGAATCATGCACAGATCGACCTAGATTCATGTCCCGAGTATGAAAGAAGATTCATGTCCCGAGTATGAAATAAAAATAAAAATAAAAAACCAAAAGCACTTGCACTTGCAGATGTCACGCGATCTAATTAATGTCTCATTATAATATATGGCAATGTCAAGTGTCATGTCCGAACAAAATTATGCACATGTCACGAGAATGGAAAACCAAACACTCGCACATGTCACGAGGCCCATAAACAACAACAAAAAAATAAAATCAAGTCGTTCTGATGCATCAACATGAAATCGTTCTGATTTTGTACATATGGCAAAAAACCCATTGACTCTTATGTGCAGATCTTGACGTAAATCAATAAAAAACTCAAAGTAATGGATCGGCACGCAAATCAATGAAAAACTTGATTCAGTGAACAGAACATTATCAACAGGAATTAAAAATAATACTTGATTCCCAATGGCTTAACATGAAGACGCTCTGATACTACTTGTTAGAAAATAAGATCTAGATCTATAATCTTGGAAAACCTTATACAACGAAGATCCTTCATGTCAAATCATCAGGAGATGTACAGCGGAAATATACCTTGATCTATTGAGGAAGTTGTTCATAGGTTGTTGATCTTCCAATCTAATATGGCTACCCAGAGAAACCTTCTTTCTGATGATGGGATGTCAGAGAGAATAAGAACTTGCTAAATGAATTGGGGACCATAACCCTAATATATAATAATGAGATTATCATAGGTTTTGCTATTTCTAATTTGGCCCCTCATCAAATTAGAAATAACATTCTGATATCTACACATTAATCCCAAGACAATTATACCCTTAAGCCTTAAAACTTTAAGTCTTAATTTAATCACTTTAAATTAGGCTTAACCAAAAAATAGCATAACACATTTAATAGTTAGGGGGCTTCAGCCGGAGGTCCCTCAAAGTATGACTTTGTTGCAAATAATCCACAAAAAAAAAGTCATAAAGCCAAATGTCCCTCCCACACTTTTTCATACCTAAAATGTCTAATTTACCCTTTCTT